>JAPKLW010005327.1:0-21508 GCA_026898455.1 Plectranthus barbatus
TATTCCTTGATTGAGTTTGTTAAGTAGTAGTCATTCACTAGGCTATATACCCACTCGCAATAGGAACCAATATATTATCAATCATTCAATCCTAAAAACCAAGATATGAATAGGGCTTAGAGAGATATTTCATGCAGCTAGTTGATCTGGATTGAAATTCAAAACACAATGCAACTTATATACACATGTCAAACAGCTAATTGTAGTTGAAATGATTGTATAGCAGCACCTGAAGTAATGTACGTGAAATTAAAGACAGAAACAAATGCTGGCTCATAGTTGGAGATAAATAATTTGCAGAAATTAGTTTTACTTAGATTATCAGAATGTTGGAATGGAGACAAGAAAATTCATTTACAAATACTATGATAAATGAAATTCTTTGAATGCAAGCATCTACCATCTTACGTTTATTACAGGTGAGATCAATTCAACACTTTGATTTTTCTGTGAAAAGCATGCTTTTCAGTTAAAAAAATATGGTATTACCACTTGTGCATATTTTACCAAAGGTTTATATGATATTACAAGAATGTTAATGTAACCTGAGAAAACTCTAATAGTTAATACACACCTGCATTGATGAACTCAGTGAGCTAGTGCTTTTGTTGAAGTCAAGAATAGATACTATTGAACCAGGTTTTAGAACTACGAAATATAGTAGATAGGAGAAAATTTCCTCCTGAGATTTTCTCCTATCTACTATATTTCGTAGGCCGTAGCCAATGGTTGCAGAATCAAATGAACATACAGAGAATGGTAAATCAACAACATCTCCTTCAATCCACCTACAAAGGATCAAGTTTTATGAAGGGCATTCGACTACAGAACTAAAGCTTCAAGGGAGACTTTGGTCACTTTGGTTGCCTTCAGATTTTAACAGTAAGATAGGAAATATATCAGGTGCAACATTAAAGTTGTTATTCTCACTTAATATTTTTGTAACACGGCTTAGATCGATCACGCTGGCGACTTGCAGCAATTTGCAACTGCTCATTTGAGAAATCGAGAGCAATCACCTAGTAATACCAAATCTGAAAGTGAATCAAGATGTCTAATACTTGCATAAACTTCACACGGATCAAACAATGAGTCAAAAGTCAATTGAAATGAAAAACCAAAGTCAATTGATACCCTGAGAAAACATGTAGCACATTGAGAATGTAAAAATTCATAATGGGAGAGTCGTAGTAAACATTTAAAACAACAGCAAATATGAACTAAGTCACGTCTATGCATAGAACTACAAGTGTGATCAAATAGAAGGTAGCTTCATGCAATGATGCACCCTAGCACGTCCTGTCCAGCTTAACAGACCAAAATCCAAGTGTTTGGAAATCTAAACTTCTATTATAATAGAGAACGAACAATTATGCATGCATTTAGATAATGACATCTTATACAATAAGTGTCCATTCAAACATAGTTTGCAAGATCAGAAAGAACTAAAGAACCCCATCAAAATACACTATATTTCATGCATATCACATCTCACAACAGTTAATCGGCAGCTTAAATCTTGAAAGAACATCTAGTGAAACCCTTTCAATCCCCTTAAGATCTAATCAACTCTAGACAACCAAGTACCTCAGTTAAAGAATGAGTCAGTGTTACTAGGACAATCCACAAAGGTTTTAGAACAAATCAATCATGCTACATATTAGCTTATAATCTCAATCGTCCAATCTCAGGGAACATACAAATAGTACATCAAGGGGAAAAAATAGTCATTTATAAAAGCCTACAATTTAGATCTTCTGATATAAACAGTAGATATGAATTAAAGAAGACGAAGATAATTAGGAAAGCAAACCTTGCCATTAATTCCAACTTTATCAGATAAGAGGAAAAGCCAAATCCCCACTTTCACAGCAAACATCCAACACAGTATCTCCTTCTTTAACACTATTTTCACATGTTATTCACCAATTTTACTTAAAATAATAAGCTCAGCATAACCAGTTTGCTTTATAAATTATATAAATAGAGTCATTTCAACTAATAAAAATATGACTAAAATAAATGTATTCATCAAGAAACTCATGACCTCTACATGTCTTAAAAAAATAAAATAAAGATAAATGTTAACTAAATAAATCTCCACTCTTTAATTAGTTTACCATATGGAACACATCACACATCAATAACACAAAAATTAACCACCATCACTCATTTTTTTGTGTGACCAATGTAAGTGAACACTTCATATTATTAAAAAAAAAGATTAATTGTAGTTAAATTTGGTCAAGACTTGTGGTCATGCATTAAAATTGCAACTAACAAAAAGTTCTATACTGACATCGTGAAAAGGCAACATTTTTATCTCACCAAATTCAATATTTAAAAAAATCAAAACAAAAAAGGAAGTCGTACCCGCTCCAAGAAACAGACATCCTCTTCCACACTCTATGCCTTCCTAAACTAAGCAAATCATTCAACTGCAAAATAAATAAATAAAATGAAAAGCAAGAAATCCCTCATAATCAAATTCAAAAGAACGTCAAACTTAACCAAATTGAGCTAAATTAAGACATTTAACAAAGATAAATTTTAGGAAAATGGAAGTGCTCACGTTATCAAAGATAGGGGCAATGCGGTTGAAAAGTGCCTGGGGATCAGCTGCGCACCGAACCGGTCTGACAATGGAACGACAGTCTGGGCGGCGCCGGCCGGCAGTCATGGAGGGAAGAGCAAGGTGAAGTGAGGCAGCCATTTTTCAGTTTTTTCGGCTGAAAAATCTGTTCAATTTCATTGGCATTTTATATCAAATCTCTACAATAATGCATAAATTAATTTAAGGGCCTTTATTTTCAAAATAGCCCTAAGTTTCGTTATAATTTTTTTTATTTAGAAATTTTTATTCAATCGCTCAATTCAAGATTCTTTTAAAATTTTCATTATTAAGAATTTTATGTTTAAATTTCAAAGTCAACTTTGATCTTAGTAATTATGGAGACTATTGTTTTGAGTTAGATTGAAGTATAAGAGTTGAGATGTGATTAAGAATAAGAAAATTAATAAAATAATAATGGACATTTTATATATAAAGTATTTTTAATATAAGGTTTTGAATCAATAATCCCTAAAAAGTTTCTTAAAAAAATTATTTCTCCCATCACTTAAGTTAATATAATTATAAATATAAATATAAAGTAGTGATCATATGTTAAAAATTTCTTCATATTAAATTAAAAAATTTGGGGCCATTTCTTTTATTATTGATGCAATGGTTATGATTATTTAGGATTTATTAGTTAAATAAAGTAATTTTGGTATCTTAGTAATTTTGCCTTTAGATTTGAGTAATCGTCACACTCTATCCTTAGATCTAAACATTCACTTTCTTCATTTTCGATTTCCTTACATTATAATTTAACTGTTATATCATGCTCGATTCAAATCAATTTTTTTAATTGTTAAAACGTATTTTTACGATGATTCATAGGAAATCTATATTGCATTTGTTTAATTTTGATGATTCACGCGAAAACTCTGATTTTGTATTTAACTGTATTGTATTTACGTTTTGAATAAAAAAAGCATCAATTACGCATAGAAAATGTCAACGGCCTTTTTTCGAATCAATTGATACATTTTTTACATGAACACAATGCATTTTTATTTTAAAGCTTATACTTTTTGTATGCATAATGCTAATGCTGGTTTTATGAGGTCTTTTTAAATATAATACTTGATAAGATAAATAGAAATTTGTAATATAGTTGTAAATAAATGCAGTATCGAAAGTAGAGCTCGAAACTTTGAATGCTTTATCTGCAGTATTTATTGTTGTAGTTAATGTGTTTTGTACAATAAATGTGAACCTATTTATAGAGGTCAAAACAAAATAATGCCTTTAAGCGAAAAGTTACAACTTTTAAATGTGTATATATACATGTTTTGTTCTGTTTTTGTGTGAACAAATTTTTGTTTGAACTAGATAGAGTTCGAGCTCGGTCGTAAGGTTAGGACTTCGACCGAACTCTATTTACCGCCCAAAGTTGGTTAGAATTCCTGGGCGGGCCTTTAGAATTTTGAATTTGAAATGCTATAACACGTGTCGTTACCGGATTGGCCTTATCCAAAATGTGCACACGAATTTTGTGGCAGCTTTGCCTATATATATAACTTCATTTTTCATTTTTGTTTTCATTTGTATGTTTCGGAGCTCTTCGGACAATTTCGTTGCGACTCTTCGACCATTATATTCAGCAAGGGTTAGTAATCTTTCATCGTTTTCTTCAATCATGAGTAGTTCGACTAGTACTAGTGGTTTTAGCAGTGATTCTGAGGACTATAGCGATGATAGTGGCCGAAGTATCGTAAGGAAGATCCCCAACCATCGGGCTCCTCTAATAGTCTACCCAAACCTCCAGCAAATGAAACCGAGCTCGTAGAGAATGCAAATCGTGACCCTATCTTGGAGAATCAAGTCAAACCTTCTTTCGCTCGTTCTCTTAGCTTATCATCGGATTTAGCCCCCGACATTTTCCCAGCAATGTATAACGAATCAATCCGTGGTTCACTTGCCGATACTGCTTCGGATCGGGATGCAGTAAAACTCGATACGATCCTCAAACAATACGATATTTCCAATAGGATGAACCCGATAGCCCCACATGAGAAAATGACCGCCCGCATCACCCACCGTACGATTTTATGGCTTTTTCAGCTCGGGTCTTCAAGTTCGGAATCCGCCTTCCCCTTCATCTATTCTTCGTATAGATTCTTGAGATGTATAATCTTGCACCGATCCAGCTCTCTCCCATTGCCTGGTGTCGTATGATTGGGACGTACTTAATTTTTCAGGATGTCGGACTCGAAGAGCCAAGCACACGAGAATGGGTTGAGCTGTATAACTTAATCCATAAAAACTACAAAGAATATTACTACTTTTCAAAATATGCTTGAAATCCGAAGCCCTTGGTGAAGGGGACGAAGTCAAACTCCGAAAAATGGATCCAGGAGTTCTTCTTCGTTCAGATCCCGGACATTTATCCCGGACTGAAAGGGGTTCTTCGGACTCTCAACCGTACGTTTTATTCTTATCTTTGAACCATTCTTTTGAGTCCTTACGTGCTGACTTTTTCTTTTTACAGGTCAAACAAGATTCTTTCTGATTACGAGCTTGGTAGAATTTAGAAGGCGTACGACCATCCTGTTCGGGATTTTGATGCTTTCCTTCGAGGCTGCTCCCTTAGTATTCACGGCATTTCAGATCCCATGGAGAAGTTGACCCCCGAAGAACTGGTAAAATATCAGCAATAGCAACATAGAAAGAAGAAAAAACACACTATACCGAAAAACCAAGGTCCAGGTCCTCAGGAACTGAAGGGAAAGCTCGACAAGACTTCAAAAATGAGCTAAACTCAGAAAACCAAAGTCAAAAAAGAGGAACCAAACTCCCAACTTGTCTGAACCTGAAAGTGATGATCATTTTTCTCTTCAGCAAAGAAAGAAGGATCTGGAACTAGAGATCTTGGATCTTGATGCTGAGGATGAAGGTCGGGACGAGGGCGTCGGGCAGCACTCGGGAAGAGAGATAATCCCAAGTAGCTCGGAGGACGTTCAAGAACGTTAGAGGAGGGAAAAAATGATAACCACATTTCATAATTTTGCAGACATATTGTTCCGAGGTCCATCGTGGCCGACGAAATCCTGTGCCCGTCAGTCATTTTTTACCAATGCTCAAATGTCCCTTATGGTTCGTACTTTCATTTGTTCATGGATTCCTATTTCTTATTCGAAGCCTTGTGATTTCTTTTGTAGGGATTTATGGGCTTGGTCGAGGACTACGACTGATGCTTCATAGGCCTCCAGGACGAATGCAAAGACCTTGTCCAAGCTGAGAAGGAAAGGTACAAACTCCTCCGAGAGAGGAATCACGCCATTTCCGAGCTGTTGATTGCCACTGCGAACCTGAAGAGTTCGTAGGACTTGGTTGAGCAATTGACCAAGGATCGACAATCAGTAGTTGAAGAGCTGGCCCAAATGAGGGACTGCACCGACAAACTTTTGGACAATTTCAGAGGCGTGTCGACTTTGAGGCTCAACTTAAAGCCGAGGCTGAGGAAGCACGAGCCACTCTTGATTAGGTTCAGACTACAGGCGAAGGGTCAAGACCTTCAACATGATGGAGGAACTTATTCGCAAGAATGTCAAGGCCGCAGTGGGGGCGAAGCATCCTGAGATCGACCTTGGTTTTATTTATTCAACTGCAGATGTTTCGGAGGGATCCTCCCAGGATGAGGAGAATGACGAAGCCAGTCAAAAAGAAGACGAAGAGGCCTTCTCAAAAAAATTGGAGGACAATTTAGAGGTGTACGAACATGCCAGAAATGAGTAGGATAAGGATGATGAGCCGAATTCAGAGACGAACGATCAAGAAAACAACCTGAATCCAAACATTTGAATTTTTTTCTGAATAACTTGTAATTTGCTTTTTCTTCTGTTTTTTATATTTCAGCTTTTTGTAAACAATCTTTATTTTGAATGGATGGATGCTTTTCTTATTTTGATTGAACTGACTTTGTACAAGGTAGAACTTGAACATACTGATTAATAATCTTCAAAAACTTTGAACTTTATTCAATCTTTAGTGATTCGAATCGACTCAAAGACTATACAGGACTTTTGATTCAAATTACTTTACAACTAAACTATTTTACAAATTTGTTCGACATCATAATTCGAACTTTAGTCAAACTAATTGTCCGAAGCACCATGAAATTTAGAAATAGAATTTTTTTAGGTATTTGATATTCCATGTGTTCGGAACCGATTTCCCTTCGGGAGTTTTGAGTCGATATGCTCCGTTCCCCACCACGGTTTCGATTATGTAGGGTCCTTTCCAGCTTGGTCTTAGTTTCTCGGCATTTATTTCTTGTGTGTTCTGGAAGACTTGCCAAAGCACCCAATCTCCAATTCGGAAAGCTCGAAGTCGAACTGACTTAATAAAAAATTTCTCCACATTTATTTAAATTCGGGTCATTCGACCGGAAGCCTCCATCCTTCGTTCGTCAATCAATTTAAGGGAGTCGAAGATTTTTTTTTATTTTTTTCTTCGTCGAACAACTCGACTCTTAGACTCCCCTGAATGACTTCGACAGGTGATACGACATCGACTCCGTATGCAAGAGAAAATGGAGTTTCGTCCGTGGCCATTTTGAAAGTAGTTCGGTATGCCCAGAGTACAGCCGAAAGTTCTTCGACCCAAGCTAATTTTTTGGCGGAGAGCTTTTTTTTAAGGATATTGATGATTGTTTTGCTTGACGATTTGGCTAACCCATTGGCCTCGGGATATTTCAGGGTTGAAAATAATAGACGAGCTCCAATCGTCTTGCAATAATCCTTGAATTTTTTTTTAGTAAATTGGCACCCGTTATCTGTAATTATTTTCCGAGGTAGTCCGAACCGATATACAATGTTCTTCCAGAGGAAGTTGATCATCTCAGTGTCTCATTCTTTGGAAAGTAGCTCGGCCTCGACCCATTTGGTGAAAGAGTCTGTAGCAACTACCAATATTCTTTCTGACCCTTGACTTTCGGTAGTTTTCCCAAGATATAAATTTCCCATCGAGAAAATGGCCAAGCAAATATGTTCGAATGAAGTAGGTTAGACCCATTTCGGATTTTACACATAGCAACTCTCCTCTGTGTTTGTTGTTAAAGAAAAGCCTCTTGACAGCAATCTCTCTTCCATCCGGCAGCACTCCGTGTAGCAGCATCTCACTTTCTAGTACCAGTGTTTCAATACGAAAAAAAGCTCATTTTATACTTAGTTTTCCGAGTGATTACCTTATACACTGTCCCAAAACCACCTTGTCCGAGCTTGTTTGTTTCATCGAAAGAACCAGTAGCTTTCTCTAGGGTGGGAAATTTGAAGTTTAAGCTTTTGTCATGAAGAGTTTTCACTAGTTTCCCCACGTTACCTGAAAACACGAAAACGGCCGATCTTTTTTAAGATTAACCGAACCTCAACATTGCTGATAACATCCTAAGAAAGGTCTAACCTAGGAAAACATTCATGATTCATATAAATTTCTACCCTCTCTCTTCTTTTCGATGGTTCTGTTCTTCCACGTGTAAAATCCGATTGATGCCCTGACTGCTAATCCTAATTAGAGATTTCCTCCTCCGTCGCCTTCAACAATAACTCTTCTTCCATCACTGTTTTTTCCATCTCGTCTAATTCGAACTCATAATCGAATTCACCATCCATCGATAATTGCAGCGTGCAACACTCTCCACCTTCAACGATGCTAACCTCTTCAATCATCGATGCCTCATCCTATTCAACCATCCCCAAATCACTGCAAGTAACTGTCGCTGCAACATTCATTTCCACTTCTGTCGAATTTGGAATCAGAAACCGCGCATCACTCTCTTCCATCGATCGCAATTTCTGATCACCAACATCAACATCTGCAGATCTACAACTTGTTCCTCCAATCTCCAGGTTAGTATTATCACGTATTTTCAAATTCTTCCTACTCCTTTTTCCTTCCAAGATCGCAAGCTGGCTGGATGATTTTTCAATCATCGTGCCTACGAGATTGATAGTATCATATTTGCTCGAAAATCATCCTCAATCACTCTGTAGATATAAATAAATTGCAGCAAAATCTTTGACATAAATATCCAATTGAAAAATAATAGAAGTTTGAAATAATAAATACATTAAAAAGTGGAAGATTTGATCCATTTTATCTCTATATTTCTGGTGTTAATGTATTTGTCTTTATCTAGTGCTAGTGTTTAGCCTTTTGAGGCCTTTAGTACAAAATAAGGCTGAAGTTATGAATTAGGAAGTTATTTCTATAGATAGTTGTTCGAGCATATTAGATTGTTCCTGACTGAGTTTCCCCATTTCCTGGTTCTATATTCCTATTTCATTCATTGAATGGTATTGCCACTCTTTATCGGGTGTATGGTACTGTTTTGTAGCAGAGCTTGTTTGAGGGAAATTTAAAGATAAGAAATTAGAATGAGAGGGTATAACAGGAGGTAAAGGTGAGGAGGTGGCAGCAATATCAGCCAAAGAGGGAGGCTGATCGCCGCCGTCGCCGGTGAGGGAGGTAGCAGGGTCGCAGGTAGGAGGAGGCGTCAAGTAAAAAAAGAATTAGGCTCAATAGAAATATGGGTTGGAATATTTTGGGCTTCAATAAAATCTACATCATTATGCAAAAGGGTTGGGGGTGAAATGGATCGGCCATTTGGTGTAGGGGAAGAAATAATACCTGGGCCGAAAGAATATTTTTTCATAAAACCTGGCCCAGCAGATCAGTTGGACTGAGCTGGGTATGTTGGGAATGGGAGTAGAATTAGAAAGAAGCTTGGTTTTTAGATGAGATCGAAACAGGAATAGAGTTGGAGAAGGCCGGCGTACCTGTTTGAAGGCTAGAAGTGACGACTCCGACAAATGCTGTGGCATCGGCAATCGGCGGTTGAAGGTTGCACCAGCTCATTTGCGAAGACAGGCTGAAGGAGAAAAATTAGATGGGGAATTTTGGTTTAGTGTTATATTCATTGGCTGGGCTGCAACTCCCTGGGCCTCAATTAAATATAAATGGGATGCATAATCGACCCATCTCCAAAAAACCTACCAGACTTTTCAATTAAATCTCTCAGAATATTCTCAGCCCGACCCATTTCCTTATTATTATTATTATTATTATTATTTTCCACCTTTTGACCCAATACATCAATATTAGGCCCACTACCAATTTTCATTCCTTTTGAATTAAAATGCCCATCACAATCACCAATAATACTACCACAATATTCATTCACCTCTCTCTGGCCCATTTCCTTGTTTTTATTTTTATCACCCATTTGATCCAATACCTCTAAACTCGGCCCACCATACTTAATTTCCTTTAGAAATAATACCCGTCCCACATGAAAAATCCGCCCCACCCAACATAGAACCCGCACCACTGACAAACAACCCGACCCGACCTCTCCATCCTTAATCAAATTAGGGTTGCGAATTAAACCCCTACTAGATTTACACCCGTACGCGTTGCGTACACATATATTTTTCTAAATAATATATAAATAATCTAATTTAAAATATTATAATAATAATATTATATACTTTATTGAATAACGTCTTATGTTTCAGTGAATATATTATTATAATTCGCTTAAAATAATACTAATTACATATATATTGTATAAAAATTTATTAAAAATACGTACTAAACGTGTCTAATTAATTATCACCACATATATTATTCATTTAAAATTGTACTCAAAATAAAAGTATTTGAATTTACACTACGAACTTTTGTCAACTTTACAAATATAACTTAGTACTTACAAAATTATAATTTAACTAACAAAATTAGGGAATATAATTCATTTTACTCTACATATTGTTATTATCGAATTTTATTTTAAAGTTTATTTTCTCAATGAGTATTCTCAATGACAGAAGAGTTCAAAACTTTTCCGAGTCGCACATTAGTTGTTTTCCCTATAACTTCATGTACTTTTGTAATCTATATATATGTTTATTATTTTATTTTAATTTATTTGTTTACTAATTCATCAATATCATAATATATACAATAATTTACATATTTACTAAAAGAGTTATAGCTTTACCCTCTATTTTTTTAAAAAACGTGCACATATTAAAAAATATTAAATAAATTAATTTATTTTTACAATTATTATTTGATGGTTGGAACATGACAATTTATATACTCCCTCCGTCCCGGTGAAGTAGTCCCTTTTCTTTTCGGCACGGGAATTAAGAGTTGTAAGTGGAGTGGAATTAATATTTTATTGGTGAGTGTGAAAAAGGTTGCCATTTTAGGAAAATGGGACTATTCTATGGGACAAACAAAAAAAGGAAAGTGAGACTACTTCAATGGGACGGAGGGAGTAATATATTGAAAATATGTGTTTCGAAAATAATATTAGATATGATTTTATTAATCTTAAAATAATTTAGTTTTAAAATTGTTAAACTTTACATAAATTGAATTATTTAGCAAATCAATTTTAAAGTTTATAAATTAAAAGTCGTTTGAAATGGAAAAAAAAACATGTTGCGATGCAATTTGAATATCATGATTCTCATTTTATTATTTTAATTTTAGATTCATATTATTTTAAAGAATTAGTGCATTTTAATTCATGGTATCTATTTATTTTTACAAAAATAACCTAATATTTTTAATTTTATGAATGTTAGACATTAAGTTCGTAAAATGAACAAATTTATAAATTAAATAATAATTTTTGGTGTAAAATATTAAATTACAAATATAGACAAATATTGTGAATTAAATATGATTTTGTGAGCACTATGTTATTTTTGTAAAGTTGACCAATATTAATTAGGCTTTAAATGCAAATACCATTATTTTGGGTACAAATTTGAATAAATATTATATGTGTCGAAAGTTTATTAGAGAAGTTTATTGTTTTTCATATATTTTCATATAACGTGTAATTAGTATTATTTTAAGCAAACTACTATAATATCTTTACTAAAATATGAAAATTTTCTACATGGTTATTTATATGCAATGGAAATATAAGTTATCATTAATAAAGTAAATAATATTATTTATCATAACATTTAATAAAATTATTTACATATTATTATAAATAATATTTATTTGTGCAACGCGCGGGTGTAAATCTAGTTTATTAAAAAGAAAAGCACTTCTATCCTCCATGTCCTTTAGGTAGAGTTGATCTTCATGCTTCCATTTATCTGTTTGATTAAACCAATAAAATAAAATTGTAAATAAAAAAATACAAATAATCTCGCAGGTCAACTTTATCCATCAAATGGTTCAATCAATCTATATATATAAAGGGAGAACCCCTACTAAAAATGTTTTCCCCCCAAAACTCATGTTTCTAAAAGTAGTAATATTAATATAAGATTTATGAATAATAATTATAATTCATAACTAATTTATTGTATATATAAATATAAGACATGTTTATGCATAGGTTTTATATATTTAATAGTTATATTATTCTTTTGATTTATATTTTTATAATGAAATTTTAAATATATTTATTATAAATAAGATTAATCACCTTTTCTATTGATATGAAGAGGAAAAATATGAGATGATATATATACTTTAAACATTATTTATATTAATTTGAACAAAAATAAAAAATATATAAATTTAAAATTTATAAGTAAAACAATGTTACAGTAAATATATTGCTAAAATATATAATGAATAAAATATGGAATTACTCATAAGTTTCTATGAGTTACTATTAGTCTATTATGCAATGATTTAATATGGAAAAAAGAGGAATTATGGAAACAAAATTGATCATGAATTAACACAAATTGATCTAATATGGTAGAAACAGAAATTATGTAAATAAATTCATGAATTAGCACAAATTATGGCAAGGATTTCGGACTTATACAATTATAAATAAGAAATTTCTACTAATACAATTATAAATAATCTATGAAGTTAATCTTTTTGTACACAGTAATCTCATTTTTCTTTATCTATGATTCTATCATATTGCTACAAAAGTATTTTTCATTTTTCATTATCAAACGATGCTACATTAGGTATTCTGACTTAGTTCATACAATTCATAAACTAATTTGCAATTCAAGTATTAAGAAATCAAAATTCTAAAATTTACAATAATTATATTAAAACTGGAATTATAATAAATAATCTTATTTTGTTGCCTCATAAATTAGACAAATTTTTAATTTATTTATGCATGTGTATATAATGAACTAATTGAATGTGAGGCACAATTAGTGGCTCACACTTTTAATTCTGCACATATTTATTAGTATAAATAGGATGAAAAACTCAAGAAAAAAAATCATCATTCTTAATTTTACTCAGTAATATTGGTTAGCTTTTGTTCAAATTCAAAAATTATTCCTTGCATTGTAAGATTGAGTTTTCGTATTTTGTTAGACTAATTTCCGTATAGTTTGTTATGCAATTAGTGCATTTTGATGTTTTCAAGTATCATCGTTGTATAGATTCATGGTTTTAACTTTTGTTATAGTTTATAATTGAATTTACAAGTTTGATGTATTCAATGAGGATAATTTACAAGCTATGTTTTAGTGTTACATTAGTAATATTTTTTTAGAGAATGAGGCTGAGATATCGGGCTCAAGCAATTCTCCTCACGCCAAATCCAAGAATCTTCTGCTGCAAAAAAACTCTACTCATCAAATCATCTCAACTCATACGGCTAGAATAAGATGTTGCGACGAAGAATGTGATACATATGAAGATGATTTTTGTGGAAGTGGAAGAGGTGTAAGCAAACTGAGGAGATAGATCTCGAACTTAGATTAGGAAAGTAGGCCACATTTCTTCTTTTTATTGCCAATATGCATTGATGTATTTTTTTTCTTTATTAAAGTATTATTTTGTAACTCATCTTCTATTGTAGTTAATATTATTTGCTAAAGTTACATTTTTCCAAAATAGTGATTCAATGAATTTAGTAATTAATTTGGCACGTAAATTTTCAACCCTTTTTATTTTATATTTTGGTATGATAATATATATGTCATCGTATATTTAACATATCTAACAATATCTTTAAAATGATATATAATATTGCTAATTATATATAATTATTAATTGTTACTTATTATGCAAGATTATTGATTTTTTTTTTTTTTGCATAATTGTGAACTTTGATCAATTTTTACTTTACAATTCATGTGTGTTTGACGAGAATGAGTTGCTCCATTAAGTATATTAATATTCACATTTAGCTACTAATTAATGAGTTTAGTGTGAGAGGTAGGCTAATATAATATTATATCTTACTCGAGCTGATATTATAAACTCATTAAATAAAAAAATATTATATTCATTTCATTTAAATATATAAACTCATTGATTTAATATAATATTTCTTTATTGACGTGTGAGTTTTTCTTAAATCTATTCATAAATAAAAGACATAATTTATAACAGCATAATTTAAGGTTAAAATATTTGAACTATTATATTTTTGCATAATTTTCTTGACAAAGGGGTACACATGATGAAAAGGAAATGACATGATTCCTATTTATTATTAATCTAAAGTAATTAATAAATGAATTATGGAACATAAAATTTCAATTTAGACAATAAATCATTTAAATATTTATACAAAGCGTGTAGAAAATAATACAACTAAGTGTCATGTGGTTAGAATATTAGTGAATCCAAGTTTATATAATCAATGGAATAGATGTTGTATAATTATAGCACATTACTTTGAGCTTTATATTTGTTATTCAATTAGTTTAGATAGATTTGAATTTTTCAAATTTTGAAATATCAAGATAATGTTAAATTTTCAGTGGTATCTTTTTTATTTGATTAGGGTTATATTTGTTTATTTAAATCAAGTCATAATAGGAGAAAAAATATAGATTGGAAAAATTATTTAGTTTGAGTGGCATAACCTTTTGGCCTCATAAGAGGATTATTATTTCAATCTTCCGTTATTAATAAAGTTACATACTATTTTTTAATGACTCTATTAATTGTTGTGGTGAACATGTAAGTTATTGTGACGATGAGAGGGGATATGGAGAGCCTAATGGCTCTGATGGAAAAAACGATAGGTGAACTGTCGAGAGCCATGCACACGCTAGAAGCCAGGCAGCGAATGGGGATGGAGATAGAGAAAGCCATTTACTAATACTAACTTTAATTCATAGTGGAGTTTATACTATTTTATAGTGTATATTAAATATAACATATTAATTTAAACTCATAATTTAGTTGTCCTAAAAGAAATTTGAACTCTTGATCTCTTAGTCATGTGCAAGACACTTTCACTATTGCTGCTCTACGAACATGGAACATTATTTTGTAGTATATATCACACATTGTAGTGTTGACCAAAATCACAAAGATGATTGTTGCTCATATTTGTAATAGTCTAGATATTTACTTTATTTTTATATAATTTATCGTATTTTTATAAATTTTTTATGCATGATTGTGTCTTGGTGTATGTTATGTTTTGGGTAAGGTTGTGTAGGCTTTCGTGAGAAGAAACAAGTGAAAAAGGCAAAAGCAAATTCATGTCGGTCCGAGCTCCGCGAGACGATCGATATGATTGTGACGGGGAGCTAGGAACATTGATACAAAGCTATGGCGGAGAAAGATTGGAGCAACACTCTCTATGACACTTTGTGTCTACCAATACAAAATGCATAAATTGTTGGGTCTGTAAACGAGGTTTTATTAAATATCACTTCAAGCTGGGAAACCCAATGTCAACTTACTAATAGAAAGTAGATTTTTGGTGAGAGTCAAAACAATCAAGACATCCTATAATTGGACACAGTCAAATTATCGAGTGTTAACAATATGAGAGATAGAAAGCCGAGCACCATTAGTAACAATAACACTATCATGCTAGAGTACGGCTGAGAGTTCTCCAAAGAATTAGAAGTTGGTGTCATGTGGGTTGAGGCACCGGTGTCAAAGAACCAAATTGATGTTTCAGGTTGAGAAATAGAGTAGCCAATAGAGAATGTGTCATCCAAGTGTGCAACTACTGGAGATGACTGCGAAGAATACTTTTTCAGACATAATTGACATAGTGGCCTTCATGATGATAAATTTGGTAGGGAGGTGGTCGAAGTTTTAATTGCAGTGATGGATGCAAGAGTTGGAGTAACGTGAAGTCGTGAACCACTATCGTGGCCATGAGAAGAATTAGAATTTCCAGAGAAAGGTGGGCACTATCCCGAAGGTTTATGTTGGTTGTAGAAGGAAATAGAGGAAGATCCTGTCGTGTTAATGGACTCTTGAAATAACACAAAGCTCTCACCTTTAGATAGGAGATCACATAAGTTATGAAGAGGAGAGAGCATCATTTGAGCAGCATTTTCTAGAAAAAAAGAACCAAAACCTAGAAGGAACAAATGAACCATATACGTATCATCGATGAGACATCCAATAGCTGCCAATTGATTACATAAGGACTTGAAGTTTTGGCCATATTCAGTCGCGATCAAGTCCCTTTCTTAATAGTTTGGAGGTCGTCTTTAAGGATAGCTTGCGAGATTCGAAACTGTGACTATACGCAACCTCAAGAGCGAGTCAAACCACGCACAAGGTGATGCAGTAGAGTACTTCAACCATGAACTCCTCTGTTAGAGATGAGAGAAATAGACTAACAAGTTACTGATCTTGGGTGCGCTAGAGTTCATATGATCCATTGACTACAGGGGTGCTACCGGTGGACGGAAGTGTATTTGAGGGAAGAGGTTTGGTGTCGTCTATGTAACCAAATAGGTTTTGGCTGCATAGAAGAGGTGATATGCTTTTTCCATAAAAGACAGTTCACATAAGAAAGCTTAATCATATGATCATATGGATGAGAGTAGAGAAGAATAGAGGTTCGGCATTTTGGGCCATGATCGGAGAAAGGAGGCGACACTGGTTGTTGGAAGAAGATACGTGAGAGAGGTAGGGTTTAGGAGAGAAGACTGATGTTAAGCTGATATCATGATAAGATAAAATATTATTTGCTTCAGAAAATAATGTTTATTAGGAAACAAAGACCACTAAAATAAGAGAGAATATTGCATGGAGATATGAAGATGTCTCGTGCAGATATGATACAATTTCAATTATATTTTATGGATATATATAGACAGTAGAACACTGTTTGTAGATCCATTATAAACTTTTTTTGTTTCTTTGTTTATAATGCAATGTGAGTATATAGAAGATACTAGAGGTGGTGGTGAATTAGTGGTGGATCCATAAATATTTATTAAGGAGTTTCATTGAATTTTAATGTAACAAAAAGAACACATAATTAAGTAAGAATTGAATGCTCATAATAATACAAATATATAAAAAAAGTTCATACACTAAAACTAATTTCAATATTATGTATCAATATAAAAATTTAACATCAAATTAAAATAATTTTTGTCTTCTCTAATTCTCAAATCTCGACCCCTTCGCACACTCTTCTTATTCGTTCTCAACTCCTTTTTTATTAGCTATTCGTCAGTAAAAATATTTATTTCATAACAAAGTCATGTTATCTAATTATTAAATTAAAAAAAAATAATTTTTGTGTTGAAGTCGCCCAAACTTCTAAGTAAATCCACAAATATGGTGAAGTGCATACAAAGAGGAATAAGAGACACAAATATAAATAAATTCTGATTAATTAAGTAATTTGAAGAATAATAATTACATTGACTTACAAATTTAAATTTTGAAGTAAGATAAAGTGTTGGTCCCGAAATCAGAGTGCAAAACTGTGCAGCGAAAGGTTTGTATATGTAACGGAAGTAATAATTTAAATTTAGTTTCAATATTTCACTATTATATATAATTTATAATAAATTATTAATAAGACAATGCGGGATATAATGCGCTTCCAGAATACACAAAGTAATAATTAACCATTCGGAAACAAAATTATTGTATTTGGTGGTGATTTTCGACAGATTTTGTCTATTATAGCAAAAGGTAGTAGATGATATATTGTTAATGCAATATCAATTCATCTTACTTATGGCATTATATGAATATCTTGAAGTTGACGATAAATATGCGATTGAATATGCTTGGAGAGCATATGCAAGCATCCACAATAAAAAAATTTGCTGATTGGGTTGCGGCAATTAGAGATGAGACTTTAAAAGCACCAAATGGCAGCGAAGGAATTGTTAATATTCCTGAAGATATTAATATTAAATTCACCGGAGATCCAATCAGAGCTATTGTTAATAACACGTATCCTACAACAGTTATTGGATCAATAGATGTTTCATATTTGTAGCACCGAGCTATTTTGGCAACAACAAATAATGTGATTGAGAGGGTCAATCAGTATATGACATCATTAAACAATAATGTGGGCAATGTATATTTAAGTTCTGATTCTATATGCAAAACATAAAATGTAGCATATATTATTAATGAAGTGCACACTCCAAAATTCTTGAATACATTGAAATATCTTGGATTACCAAACCATGAGATGAATTTAAAAATTGGAATACCGATCATGTTGTTGAGGAACATTGATCATGCATCTGGTTTGTGCAATGAGACTCGATTGGTTGTAACACAACTTGGTAATCATGTCATCGAGGCCAAGATTCTGAGTGGGAAAAATACTGGTAAAAAGACTTTTATTCCAAGGACGACTATAATACTATCTAATCGTCGAATTCCATTCAAGTTTCAGCATAAACAATTTCCAATTCAGGTTTCATATGTCATGATCATAACAAGAGTCAAGGACAGTCAATATCGCATGTGGAGATTTTACTCATCAAACCGGTATTTGTACATGGACAGATGTATGTTATTGTATCTAGATTAAAAATCTTGATATGTGACAAGGACGATCGAAGTTTGTCAAAAACCTTAAATGTTATGTACAAAGAAATTTTCCATAATTTATAATTTTACATGTTGTAATTCATATGTTTATCTTCAAATTAATGAGTAATTATTGAAAATTTTCATAAACTCATAATATATAGTCTTCATTATTTTATTTTATCAAGTATTAATTCTATTACTACTCATACGTAAATAAGTTATTCTATTATGTACTGAGTTACTTTTATTCATAAGCATTTTATCATATGTTAGAAGATTCATTATTTATGTATTTATTATTATTTTAATTTTTAATAGTGTATAATTCTTATGTATATAAATTATAATACTCATTTATTTTTATAATATATATTTTATATTTTTAAAATATAATGATAATAAAATACAAATATTATATATACGCCACGCAATGCGCGGGCAGAAAACTAATTTGTTAAAATGTAGAGTTTTAAAGTTAATGGTAAGAAAGCATTATTTGTGTCGCCTTTAGCCAAAAAATACAAATAGTAACCTTTTGAAATGTCATTGCAATATCCCAAAAACCAAAAATGGGGCGATTTCCTTCGACCAAGAGGATAGTGCAGCGTCGTGCTCTTTGTCGGTGATGCCGAAGAAAGGCATGGAAATTTTGAGATTTAAACAACTAAATTTACACATGAGCGTTGCGCAAATAAATATTATTTATAATAATATGTAAATAATTTTATTAAATGTTATAATAAATAATATTATTTACTTTATTAATGATAAATTATATTTCCATTGCATATAAATAACCATGTAGAAAATTTTCATATTTTAGTAAAGATATTATAGTAGTTTGCTTAAAATAATACTAATTACACGTTATATGAAAATATATGAAAAACAATAAACTTCTCTAATAAACTTTCGACACATATAATATTTATTCAAATTTGTACCCAAAATAATGGTATTTGCATTTAAAGCCTAATTAATATTTATCAATTATACAAAAATAACATAATGCTCACAAAATTATATTTAATTCACAATATTTGTCTATATTTGTAATTTAATATTTTACACCAAAAATTATTATTTAATTTATAAGTTTGTTCATTTTACGAACTCAATGTCTAACATTCATAAAATTAAAAATATTAGGTTATTTTTGTAAAAATAAATAGATACCATGAATTAAAATGCACTAATTCTTTAAAATAATATGAATCTAAAATTAAAATAATAAAATGAGAATCATGATATTCAAATTGCATTGCAACATGTTTTTTTTTTCATTTCAAACGACTTTTAATTTAGAAACTTTAAAATTGATTTGCTAAATAATTCAATTTATGTAAAGTTTAACAACTTTAAAACTAAATTATTTTAAGATTAATAAAATCATATCTAATATTATTTTCGAAATTTTTTTTTTACTTCAACATGCACATATTTTCAATATATTATATAACTTGTCATGTTCCAACCATCAAATAATAATTGTAAAAATAAATTAATTTATTTAATATTTTTTAATATGTGCACGTTTTTCAAAAAAATTGGAGGGTAAAGCTATAATTCTTTTAGTAAATATGTAAACTATTGTATATATTATGATATTGATGAATTAGTAAACAAATAAATTAAAATAAAATAATAAAATTAAAATGAATGTGATGCGATATTTTTGGAGGGAAAGTGACAAAATTGTAAATAGATGGAACTTCTTTGCTTTAGTATATATATAGATATAGATATAGATTTAAAGGATAAATATTAACTATTCCTCTGACACGCACTCTTTTTGTAAGAGTAGAGAAATGACTTATGCTTATATTACACGCATTCTTTTCCTTGAAAGACCGCTGACACACACATTCAATTAACTATAGTTTTTCAAATTTCTAATTTCAAAATAATGGGATGCTACTTTATGACTACATGTTGGGCTTCCGTTAAATTATAGTAATTTGTAACATACGGATTAATATAATAAACACAATTTTTATTGTAATATACCTCAAATTTCTAAAATACATTTAAATTAATAAAAAAGTCCATTAATACTATCAACTAAAAAATTAATCAAAAGTATTGCAGTAAAAATACATCATATTAAAGTTTGTGTTATCACCTCCGAACACGAAGAAAAAAAGTGAGTTTTGAAATTTCAAAACTTCCCATTTATTAGTTCATGGATGAAGGTTTTCATGTCTAAACACTTTTATAAAATAAGAAATAAATAAGTGTAATGTTAAACACTCTGCCTTGATTAGAATTTATTATTAATTACATTAATTATTTATTAATTAAAAATACAAATAGTGAAATAATATGTTATTTTCCATGCAATATGCTCCAAATTTGACCAAATTAAATCTCCCGACACTCGAACACATTCATAACACACTCAGTTTAGAAATCTTGTCTTTAATTAAATAAACTTTACTCTCCATAAAAAAAATTAATTGCATCAATTACAATTTATGTGTGAGTCGTGAGATATCAATATTATATCCAAATGTTTAAATAATATTTTTCTTATATTTTATATCCAAATGTTTTAATAGTTTTTTAAATCTCAATATTATGATTTGAATTACAGTGTTGGAAATATAAATATTCAAGTGAGGAGAGAGAAATCTCTACAAATTCTCAATTAGGAGGAAAAAGATATTTCTGCAAAATAAACAAACAAAGCGCTAATTAATTATAAAAGGATGGTCTTGGATTAGGCAGCCTAAATGATTTAGGCGAGTTTTAACCATTAATTCAAGCCCAAATCCATATAATATACCCTAATTGGAGATTAATAAACTCTATTTGGGATGTGTCAACCCATTTGGGTAGGATAAAACCCGCCTAAACTGTTTAGGCCTACCTAACGCAAGTTTTTGCCATTATAAAAATAAGTTGAGAGGGTCTAAGGTTAGACACGCCTAAATGATTTAGGCGAGTTTTATCCATTAATCCAACCCAAACCCATTTAATATACCATAATTGAGATTAATAAACCTTATTTGGGATGGATGAACGCATATGCATGGGTAGGATAAAACCAGCCTAAACCGTTTAGGCGTGCCTAAGTTTTTGTCAAATAAATTGTTAGTATGGCTCATATACTGACAAAGGAAGGAGGCAGGCAGATGCCTGCTGCGAGCGGAG
>JAPKLW010005328.1:0-21499 GCA_026898455.1 Plectranthus barbatus
TGATTTATGCTCAAATCTTTTGTAAATCCCAACCCGGACTTATCAGAAGGCTTTCTCCAATGACTTAGAGCTGCCTCCAAGTCTTTCGAGCCTTTATTTAGAAAATTGATTTTGTTTTCTTGCTCCAGAACGAGATTGTGAAAGTTATCTCGTTCAGTTTTTGCAATTTGGAAATCTTGGAGCAATTCAGAATGAGCCTTTTTCAAACTTGCTAGCTCTTCGCTGATGGACCTCGATTTTTCAATCTCACTGGTCAAAACAGTAATTTGACCTTTCAGCGAAGCATTTTCACCAGCCAAAACATTTTTTATTTCATAAAATTTTAAAAATTCATGCTGAAGAACATCTAAAGTGACATCTTCTGAGTCGGAGCAATGCGACTCAGAATCGTCTATGATTTGTACTGGCATGATATGCAATTGAGGAACTGATTGTACCTCATTGTCAGCAGCAAGTGCCAGTTGTTCCTCATCTTCAGCATCTTCTTCAGCTGGCTCTTCTCCGAGAGCTGCCATAAACGCCAGGAGAGCTTCTTCTTCTGACTCTCCATCTGACTCAAACTCCCCATCATCATGATCGGGTATGTCAGGCACCTCCGTCCTGGTCAGCATGGCTTTGGCAACAGCCTTGGAAGCACGCTCTTCAAAGAGCTTCTTCAGCCTTTCCCTCTCAGTTTTGTCCACCTGTGGACATTCAAACTTTAAGTGATCAGGGGATTGGCACTGAAAACAAGCACGAGGAGCTCTCTTGACAAATTTTCCGTCAGATGAGCTAGAAGAAACTCCCTGTTTTGACTTGGCTTTTTCCAGAAGGATAGCCAGTCTTTTCATTTGTTGCTCTAGTTCTGCGATAGAGCTCTCGCCGCCTTTGGAATGAGATCCTGATGCGGACTGGATCTCCTTCGGCTGGTTGTGCTGTGCAGCGGGTCTCTCAGCATGGAAGGGCTTCTTGTGCTTCCAATTGAAGTCCTTTTTGACGAAGTACGCCTCGTCCTGAGCTTTAACGCTGGGGGATCCAACATTCCTGATGGCCTCGTTCTTATTCACCATCTGGATGTCCCACTCGTGTGCCTGCAACTGAGCAAACAACTCCTTGGGAGTCATCTTGGACAGGTCCTTTTCCTTCAGAGCTGTCGTCTTCACGAACCAATCTTCTTTAGGCATCTTGGACAGGATCTTCGAGTTAAGATCAGCATTGTCGTACTCTCTGCCCAGAGACTTCAGCTCGCTGACAATGGCGTTGAATCTCGCCTCCATCTCCTTGATGGTTTCTCCAGTCAGCATCTGGAAGGACTCATATTTGTCCACTGCAACCTGCAATTTGTTGCGTTTCATTTGGTCAGTTTCTTGACATAAACTATCAAGATAATCCCATACTCCCTTGGCATTATCAAACTGGAGGGCTTCCTCCATCAGCGACTCTGGAAGAGAAGCCAGGATTAACTCGTGAGCAATGGAATCCAACTGATTCCGCTTCCTATCCTCAGAAGTCCATTCGTCTTGGGGCTTTGGGATCACAGCAGCTGGACGATCTCCTAGCTGGTGCTGAATCTTGGTTATCTCAATCGGCCCTGTCTCCAGCACATCTTTCATTTCTGGATGGATGCTCTTAAGAGAGATGAGCGACCTCTTTCGCCATATATCATACTTCACAGACTTGTAGTCGAGTAGCTTCGGATTATTCATCTTGATGTACCTGAGCTAATCAAACAGACAAACAAAGTGCAAGGAAAATGGATCTCGGTCCTAAGCGACACAGAAACGAACGGTCTGTAAGAACCGTCCGCTCTGATACCACTTGTTGGTCCCGATTTATCAGGGTATAACTTGGCAGCGGAAAATGTGTTAGTTCGTTTCTTGCACTCTGCTGGTTACTCAGCTGACTGGGACCTTGTCAGCTGGTAAGTCAACTGGCACTATGAGTACTCAGCTGACTGGCGACTGGCTGATCAGCTGGTAGCTCAAGACTTAGAATATTTTAAGTCTAGTTTGCACAGTTATCAGTTTTCAGATATACACCAGCACTTGAGTGCTGGGTTTCAAATACAAATTTAAATACTGAAAGCAGATAAAGGCAAAGGATTTTTATAGTGGTTCGATCAACTGATCTACGTCCACTCTCCAGTCGACTCACTGGAAATTCACTATAAGAGTAATCCGGTACAAAGTTCCTACGATCTATCTCCAGCTGGTAGATGCCCCGTCTACCAGTCCACTGGATCAACCGCTCCCGGTCCTTGTCCTTCTTCAACTCTTCGTCAGATGGATTGAGTGCGAGCACGTCACTTCAACCTCCTCCTCTGACTGGTTGGGTGTTGAGTTCTCCCAAGAACGTGAATCCTCTACGGCAAACTGCCCGTAATAACTCAAGAGCTGGCTGGCTCTGGAGCTGCTATGTTCTTCCTCAGAAAGAGAAAGAACACCAGGTGAGGTCTAAACTTACAAGCAGGAAGCTTGAAGTCTCGTGTTTGAAAGATATCAACACACGAAAAAGCTTTAAAGAAAGCCTCGAAAGATGCTTGCTTGCTAGCAATGAATGTTCGTTCTTTCGGTGGTTGGAGAGTATTGAATGTTCAGGATGCAAGCGTGTAAGCGTCGAAAAACCAGGAAGCCTCTTAAATGTTGGTAGCTCCGACCTATTTATAGACGCAGGATCCCATTCAAATTTCTAGCCGTTTGGACACATCCGGAATGGGTCTCTGTCCTCGGATGTACTTCAGACGGCGGCAGGTAGGAATTTCAGGAAAACCCCATACCTGTGTCTGCTTTTTCTGACACAGACCTCTTTGTGTCAGAACGGCATTATTTCGTCAGTACGAGGAATCGCAACTGGTGTCTTGAACTGATAGACTTTAAGGATATCCTTCCTTAAAGTCTTACTTTGTCAGTATATTCCTCAGACGAATCTTCTTTTTGTCTCTAAGACTCTGGGAGAGCGAATCTTGAATTCTGCTGGTAACATCCGACTGGTAGATCATACTGGTGATCTTGTGCTGGCAGTCTCTGCTGGTGACTTAGCGCTTGCACAATCTTAGTCTACCAATTTGTCTGGATGTTAACTCTTGGAATCTCCCATGACTGGTGGCTTCACCGCTGGTGAATAGTGTCAGCCAGAACACGTATTCTGCTGGTAGGATTTGTCAGCCTCCTGCTGGTGAAATCCTTCCAACTGGTGAACAGAAGCCAGTCATTAGCTCTTGACTCCATGTTGATG
The DNA here is from genome assembly GCA_026898455.1 of Plectranthus barbatus. Taxonomy (NCBI): domain Eukaryota; kingdom Viridiplantae; phylum Streptophyta; class Magnoliopsida; order Lamiales; family Lamiaceae; genus Plectranthus; species Plectranthus barbatus. Next base: position 3,214 of record JAPKLW010005328.1, read on the forward strand.
AACAGTGTCAGCATGGGTCTGTCAGTCGTCTGCTGATGAAATCCTTCACCAGGTAAGAGATTCTCATGCTGATGAACAGTGTCAGCATGAGTCTTGATCAGCTACGACTTACAACTCAAAAGACCTAAACAGGACTTTACATTTGAGACTAGAGCTATTCTAGAGACAAACTGACGCTGGTTGGACTTAGGATTTGATCCACCAAAACACTTAAACACCAAATCAAAAGATCTAAGCTATCAACTGGGGAAGGGAAACTTTGATAATTTTCCCAACAGAACTAAAACTTAGTTCCTAACAATTGTTGAAATCTTCATCATCGCTTGAATCCTCCTCGGATTCCTCATCCTCCTCTTCATCATTAAAGTCAACAACACGACCCTCACCTGTTGTGTGGTGGTCAGTATTCACGTTGGGAATTTGAGAGCTCCAACTACCACCTTCTTATGACGTACCAAAAATAATAAGTCCCCAAATCTATGTAGATCTTCCAAACCTGGACTAAAAATGCTGGTACGATGGTGGACTGCTTGATGATAAGAACGACATGTATGGGGATGGCTCCCAATGTGAAGCCCCAACACCGGTACTCGCTATATGATTCATAACAATATAAACATGAGGCTCCGAATAAAGAGCAACCAATCACTGAAGCTACAGATCCGTCACCAACAATGATTTTACAAATCTCTTACTTCGGGATTGGGCAGTGTAATAAATATTATACTCACCGTGTATGGATTCCGTATAAAAAATAAGTTGAATGTTGCTTCTTAATGCGGTTATAGAAATGTTGGCGATTGGTATATAAACCAATTGTTCTTGTCCGGCAATATAGTTGCACGAGTCATCCCATTGGTCATTGTTGTGAACTATTACACTGCACCGGTGCTCCATTTTCACAAACAAAGGAATAATATTTTGATGAAGAGAGACAGAATGAAAATGAAAGAAAAATAGAAATGCGTAAGAAATGTGTATATAACCATGAACTTCACTTCAATTATATAAATTATAAAGAGTGTCGACAACTACACAAAAATAATTGAAGGAGATACAATTGATAAAAAAATAATAAATTGAATTGATTTTAATTTTCAGTATTTTCAGTGTACGATTCATTACCTTTCACATAATATTTTTCAGAAAAACCTATTTCATAGGTATGCAGTATGCATGGACTCATCTAATCAATATTTTGAAGACTTTATTGCATTAATATGTAACGACAAAATTACATTCATTTTCTCAATTTTCAATTTTATATTCATAATAAATAAACATGTGAATCTTAAATTATCTTCCAAAATATTAAAAGTATTGAAAATAAAATATTTAACATTAAATAAGATATATTAAATTATTAAAAGTAAATTATATAATTTTTAAAAAAATTGAGAGCCCGGGTCGCACTCGGATCACACCCACATGTGGGCCCCACCACCAAAATCAAATTAATAATTAAAAAAAAAGATATGGGGGCGTCCGGGTTGCACCCGATCCCACTCAGGTGGCACCCAGATCGCACCCCTTGGGCCCCACCATCTCAGTCAATTTTAAAAAAAAACATGCGGGGGCGATCAGGTCGCACCCGATCCCACTCGGGTGGCACCCGGATTGCACCCAGTGGACCCCACCAGCTCACACATTTAAAAAAAAACAAATATGGGGGCAATCGGATCGCACCCAATGGGCCCCATTAGCTCACACAAATTCATTTTAAAAAGATGGGGGCAACCTTAAAAAATCAGGGATAAAAATTAAAATTATCGAGTGCCACCCTATTTCATTTTTTTAATAATATTTATTTCAATTTAAGCACATTTATCTTTTAAATTATTTAAAAATAGATTTTAAGTAATAGATTTGACATTAGTGTCAATATATTTGCTTTCAAATCATTTTTAACCAAATTGTAATGCAGATTTTTATACTTTTGGCTAAAATTGTGAGGTGTGGATAAAAGTGACTAAAATTAATGTGTTTTAATAAAATGGCTATTCCAAGTAATTAAGAGTAAATAATATGGCATGGTGGTGGAATTTTATGGTTTTTAACCTATAGGTTACAGGGCCGAGACTGTTTTCATGCTGTTATGATTTGTTTTCTTACTTATCTATCTATCTATTAATATACTAAATCAAACTAGCGAAATACTGTACACTCCCGCCTAATAAGTCCGCCCAAATCAAGATAAAAACATGCACATGCACATGCACAATTAATTAGAATTGGGCCATTTGTATTCAGCCCATATAGATTTTGCAAATCTAAAAATAATCGAATACATTTTATTATATATATATATATATATTGTTTTTAAAATTATAAAGAATGAAAACTTTAATAATTAATTAGTAATTTTTTAAATGTTAGAATTTAAATTGTAAAAATAGACAAATGTCATGATTTACAATTTGGGAACGTTACAATTTGAACAAATATTTAGATTTACATTACAATATATTATTTATATATTTGTACTCACAAAAACAATAACAAACAATGCAAGATTTATAGTAGTAGACATATTTATAATAATAACAATATCTTTTTTAATTTATGATAGAAATGTAGAAATAGTAATATTCTATAACATAAAAGTGAATACGTATTTTAATTGAATTAAGATGAGAATTGATCATGCTCATCAAAACAAAAGGTGTTATAATAAATTTTTAAGTCATATCTAAAAAGCATAAGTTATCATGTATTATATTTTTGATTTGTACGAAGAAAAATATTTAATTATATCATTCGAATTTTAATATTGATTATGTCCTAATTAAAAAAGTATTACAATATGTTTTAGTTCTAAGTTTATGTTTAGTTTTTTATGGCAATTTATATTTTTTATTTAGTCGTTTTAAATTTGTTCAAACATATGATTTTTTCTTACATATTTAATCACGTGTATAATATATTATATATTCTTCTAACAAAAAAATATTAATTTATTGAAAATGTAAACAAGCAATTCTCTGAATTCTATAAATGCATATTATAGCTCTTTTTTCTTTTTAAATTATCGATTGTTTATAATGTTGATTTTATTTTTAGTTTTTATTATATTAAATATTCTTACTTATACAAATTAAATGAATAAGTTCAAAATATTTAAATTAATACAAAAGTAAAAACATTTGTATTCTTTCTTAATGAAGGCATAATGGTAATTTTAAAAGTTGAAGGTCTCACTTGAGTCCGTTTTAAAATTAAAGAGTTTAATTGAGTCAAATAATTAAAAATTGATTAATTGTTTATTAAAATAATTAAAGAGTTGAAATAATAATTAACCCTAAAGTATTTATATATTAACAATTAAATCCGTGCAATGCACGTGTAAAATTTTAGTATGAAGTATACGTGAACACGACATAACTCCTTGCATCTCTGAATCAAAACTATATAACTGCAAAAATGTATATTTATTATATTTTTGTTTTATTATTTAGTTGGAGAACTTAAATTTCTATTGTCAAACGCTTAGCCTTTTGGAAATAATGACAATTTCTTAATTATCCTTGACAATTAGAAAGTGATTCCTAGTTTAACTGGTCCTTATTTAATGAATTCATAGCGGCAAAGAAAATAGGAAGAACGCGAATTAAGACAATAGAAGACATTGTGAGTTGAATTTTATGACCGGAATTTTAGGTGGATTTTCATATTATAAAATTTAAAAATTAATTTTCAATGCTTTATACATGAAAGTAAGAAAATATAATTTATTCGTCAAAATAATTGAGCATATTTAAAATATTTATTGCATTTTCTTTCTATCTTCTTGGGCGGAAAGACAATAAAAAAAATATGTGAAACCTGAGCTGGAAAATACGGCCAGAGAATTGAATATTTTGAATGTCAAGGTAAATATGAATGATTGGTGACTCTATGAAAACTGAAATTAGTGCACTATGGTGCGAAATCTGGTTGGAGAAAGGTCTTACCAAGTAGTTGGACACTGTGATCATGGGAGTAGGTCTGCTTACTGACTACATTATTTCAACATATAGAAAATGTATGTATTTTGATCAACTGCACAGTTGTGTTTAAAATATTTTGGAACATATTAGCTTATTTTTATGTAAAATCTCATATGTTCCTGTGCGATTAAATGTGACATGTCAATATTATATATATTTATTTTAGCAATGTGTTCACTAAGTACAATGTACTCAGTCCTGCATGTATTTCTGAATATGAATTGTGGTGTGTTGAGTGATATTTGACATTCGAATTGTATATTTCTCCATGATTACATATCTTTATATATGTATTTTAAGTACGCTATATATGATGCACTACTTTGTACCTTATTCCCAATTGTTATTATTCACCCCAATGTGCCACACTCTAGTTATTCAAGAACTCAGGGTGTGACAAGTTGGAGTAGGAAAACATTATTCAAATTCTAACTAGTGAGAACATGTTAACCAGTGATAAATCTTGAATGCTAATTTTAATGTACGGATGACTAGAATAACTTTAAATCGACGGTTATAATTTTTAATAGAAGTAGTCATGTATTTCAATGAAATATAATATACTAATGAATCAAGCACAATTTTTAACTCATACTAACTAATAACTATAACATACAAACTAATCAAACATAATTTCATAACTAATCATAACAAAAACAACTAGTTAGCACCGTATCATATAGCATCATGTGAGAAATGAGAAAGTTGCTTGATTATTTTTATCATGTTACTTGAATACCAATATAGCATTCGAGCAACGTGGTAAACATAATCAAGCAATTGTTAGGAATTTATGTTAGACATTCCTGCCCTAATGATACTTTCATGAGTTAAACATATCACTAGTTAGTGTGTCATTAGCTAGATTAGTCCACACTTGTTACGTTTTATGTAGGAAATATTGATTTGTAAGTCGGAGCTGATCACAAGCTTTTGGAGATTTGTCGGTAGAAGCAAAGAAGCTTGTCTGGAGTTTGCTGGCTAAAATGCCTTTACCAGTAAAGAGCCTTTTCATTGGAGGAAGCTGGCTGACACGTTATCACCAGCAAGGCGATATCCAACCAGCTAGAAGAGACACAAGCAAGACAAGACAAGCTAGGACTTTACAAGTCTAGACTTTAAGAAATGAGATCTTAAAGTTTGTGATGCTTAAAGCTTGTTTATCCAAGGAATCCACTAGCATACATTAATCGGACTAGCTAAGAGCCATTTTAATCGAAGCTGCAAAGTCCACCTGCTCTGACAGAAAGAACACTGCAAGTCAGAAAAAGTGAGACTATGATTGGACGTGTTCCTTTTGTCTCACAACGACTTCATTTTTAAATATCTCCAAGACCGCCTATATATTGAGGTTGCAATACATGTGGAGAATGTTACTCAACTCGTTACAAATTTAACGAATCCTACCAATCATTCACGAAAGCTACCAGCACTCAAGCATTCAAAAGCTTTCAGGCTGATTCATCAATTTTTTCCGCGTTATTTCTTGAACACAAGGTTCTGTGCATCTTGTAAGAGCTATTACTTCAGTTTTCTTACTTTCTAAGTAAGAAATCATCTTGGAGTTGCAACTACTCCGGTGGTAACTATCAAGGGTGTATACCACAAGCAGTCATTCTCGGGGAGAACGCAAACTCCCACAACTAGCTGGAGATTGAGTGGTGTGCCCACACTTCAGATATGAAGAAGCGACGTAGTGTAAAAGACTTGGCGAGTGCACTAGTGGACTGGTGGACGTGGGCATTCATCAGCTTGCAATAGATTGTGCGACAACTTTGCAATCTTAAGCACAATGATTTCTAGACTAAACGTTTGAAGAGAGGACCTAGGACGGTTAAGTCCAAACCTCTATACATCCTTTGTATTATTTACTTCTTTATTTGAATTTCTGCATTGGATTTTAAACCCAACATATCAAGTGTCGGAGTATAATACTGAATATTGACTAAGTAATATATCGCTCGCAAAGAAACCACTTTCTGAGCCCGAGTTGGTGCCAGAGTCGCCAGCTTGGAGAGTACAAACCTGCAAGAACTTCTCTATGCATATTGTCTAACTCTGATTTGGGATCACAAGTGGTATCAGAGCAGTTGGTCGTTACATACTTGTTCTTTTTAGTCTTTCACGGCCAGATCGATATTCTTTGTAGTTTTCATATCTTAGAAAGTAAGTTATAGAATGAATATCTCAAAGCTTCCACCATACAATGCGGAGAAATTCGCAGTCATGGAATAAGAGATCTCTAATCCAAAGATCATGAAGGTCAATGCTCGTCTTCAAGGTGACATCACTGATCCAGACATGATCTGGAAGTTGTACGCCGAATGGACACTGGAGGACAAGAAGCACATCCAGCTAGACGCCATAGCTTATGAGGTGATTCTCTTAGCTCTCCCGGAGTCGATGATGAACAATGTGATAGAGTTTGATAGGGGTGAGCAACGGTCGGTTTGGTCTGAGAGCCAAACCGAACTGCCCAAACTGCCAAATCAAAAATCTAAAAAATCCAGACCAAATCGAATCGTTAGCATTCTACAAACCAAAACCGAACCGCACCAAATTTGCAGTTTCGATTTGGTTTGGCGATTTAAACCAAACCGAACCGGCGGTTTCGGTTTCAATTTTAACCAAAATTTTTGGTGTATTTTCATAAAATATTTAAATTAAAACATATATATTTAATGTTCTAACAAACATAAGCTTGAAAACAATCCAAATGTACCAAATTTATAAATCTAAATCCACAACTTTAGCACGAATCTAAGTTTAAATCTATAAATTCATATCCAAACCGCCCGAACCGAACCAAGTTTTGGTAGTTTCAAAAAATCCAGACCGAACCAAAATTGATATATAAACCGAACCAAACCAAAACTGCCGACTTACGGTTCGGTTCGGTTTTGCTCACCCCTAGAGTTTGATAGTGCGAAGTAAGTAAGAGACATACCAATTTCAGGTCTGTATGGATAATTATGAGTCTTTTATAATGCTTCTCGGAGAATGTATCAAGGACATGGAGGCTCCGTTCAACTCTATCGTCAGCGAGTTGAAAACCTTAGACAAGGTTACTCTACAACCAATTAAATGCCAAGATCCTGTCCAGGATGTTGAAGGATAACTGGTTTGTGAAGATGGCCACGTTGAAGGAGAGACATCTCTCCATGATGTTCACCAAGGAGTTTTTCGCCCAGCTTCAACCGCATGAGTGGGACATCATAATGGCGAACAAGATCAAAGCCATCAGTGCAACCACTTGCTCGTCAGGCAGGCATGCCGAGAATACTGTCTATTTTGTGAAAACAGACTTCCAAAATCAAAAAAGACCCAAGAAACCTTTCACACAGAGAGACTAGCGGGGCCACCGACGACAGAATCTTCCTACACATCCACCTCCACCTTGAAGGAAAGAGAGAGTTCCCTCACAGAACTTGAGGAGCAAATGGGAAGACTCTCCAAAATGTTGGAGAAGGCGAAAGCTAAAGCTGACATCCCTCACTCAGCAGAGAAGAGATTCGTCAAACACCCCCAACGCACATGTTTTGAGTGTAACTCTCCCAACCACCTGAAGTTTGAGTGCCCTAGAGTGGACAAGGAGGAGAGAGATTGAGGCGATTGTTTGAGATTAGATCATCGAAACCCGTCGCCAAAGCTATGCTCTCTAGAACAGAGGTTCCAGACATTCCTGACTACGATGATAGGTCAGTGTCGTTCGATGATGAGTCGGAGGAGGAAACATTGTTGGCATTCATGGTAGCAATCGAAGATGACACTGAGGATAGCCAACAAGTACTAACACTAGCTGATGATGAAGTAACTAGCTCTCTACCAGTTTCTTTTATCTCTGCATGCATCATTAAGGACCCTGAGTCGCATTGCTCTGACTCAAGGGACATTTCCATCGACTCACTTGCAAAAGAATTTTCTAAATTTTATGAGTTGGAAAATTTCTTAGTCGGTGAGATCACAAGTTTTTATTTTAACAATGAGATTGAAAATTTGAGGTCTCTCAGCAAGGAAATGGCAAAACTTAAGGAGGAACACTCTGCTTTACTTCAAATTTCAATATTTTAGAAGATAAGTGTGACTCTTTAAAGAGAAAAAACCTTGAGCCTGAACCATGCAAGTGCTCATTTTCAAAAAGCTCGAGAGTTTTAGATGAATTACTTTTGACCTAGAGAAATCCTTTGGATAAATCGGGTCTTGGTTTTGATTTGAGCAACCATGCATCTACATCGAGTCTTGTCACTTGTAAGAAGAAAATTATATATGTTAAAGCTAAGTCCAGTAATAAGCAAGAGATGAAGGGTAAAGGGGTGAATAACACCAAGTGTACCAGCAGACGCTGGGAATGCTAAATTGTGGTCCGCCAACAACCACAAGCTGACCAAGCAGCATGCTGCGAGGAAAACATCATAACCCCGCAAGCTGGTTGATCAGCATGTTCCTACTAACAGGATGCTAGCTCGCACAACCAGTTTGACCAAGCTTCCAGAAAGGGTTGCGCCAACAAGTATGGGTGTTTGCGGTCCGGTTTGGAAGCAAAACCTCGGCCAAACTAATAGGTAAGGTTTGAGATTTTCTCAAACTAAACTGGCCAAATAATTTATCTAAACCCAACTGGTCGAGTCGTATAAAAATGGTTTGGTCCAATAGTTTGGTACGAGAAGACTGCTAGAAAGATTCAGCAAATACACAAAGACTGCTAAGATTGCTAGAAGTCTCGGGATGCTAGCAAAAAGCAGAAGATTCTTAATGATGTTAGCAAACAACGAAGTCTTGGAAGGCTAGCAAGCATATGAAGATTGCTAAAGGCACTCAGCGAACAAACCAAGTTGCTGAAGGAATATAGCAAACATATTGCTGAATCTCAACAAGGTTGCTGAGATTTCAGCACAGATTCTATATCTTGAATGAAACCAACCAGTAAAAAGCATTAAGGCTGCAAAGAAAAATGACAAACTCAGCAGAGTGTTCCGATATCAGCCAACAATCATCTGAAGCCAAAACAACAAAGGATCTTCAATCTCCAGAGTTTAAGGAATCTCCTGAAATCGAAAAGCTGATTTATCAAGAGACAAAAAAGAGATTTCCTGAGTTAACTAAAAGATCTATTTTGACAAGTCGGCTAAATAAGGAAAGAACTAATTAAACGAGGAAGAGAACTGAAGAGTCTTTATGCTTTTCAGAAAAAGAAAAATGAGGATTGTCGGTTCAACAACAGTGTCTAACGGACAAAAGATTCAAACATTTATGTTTGAATCTCTGTCTATAAATAGAAGGATTCGCAGAGTTTAAAAGTTAAGAAGTTCGATAATCATGCAAATATACACATAAACTTTGCCGAACTAAAATCCGATCAAGAACCGATCGAGGCTTTACTAAAGCTACCGTGTTCATCATGACCCTAGAAGCTTGCTTCTGAGGTTATTCTTGGAGTTCTTTCTGTCTAAGGAAGAACTTAGCAGTCATCTTGATCTCCAAGATAGACTAGTACGGGCAACTGCCGCAAAGGAGAGAAGTTCCAGGAAGAACAATAAAAATCCTAATCTAGCATTAGAGGAGGTTGTGAGGTGCATCCTCGCTCCAATAAGTTTTGAGAAGATTGACATCAAAGGTACTTGAAGGTGCGCTGTGACCAGACATAGGAGTTGCTTGCAGTTAGAGATCAAGTCCTACATGTTGTAATCAATCATAGTGAGTTTCTAGTTAGCAGACTGAATAGTGGACATAGAATATTTGTTCGAACCACTATAACCTTTGTGTCACTTATTGTTTACTGTTTTATTGCTTATTTGTTGATTTGAAACACAACACCTCAAGTGTTAGTGTATAACATGCAATAAACCAAACTACATCACGAGCTCAAACACTTATTTTATAAGAGCTTGCTGAGTCGAGACCTCAGCAAGATAAGTGCAAGAACTTTAATATTCCGCTGCATTTAAACATAACTCTGATCGGGGACCAACTGAATGTTACTCAACTCGTTACGAATTCAACGAATCCTACCAATCACTCATGAAAGCTACCAGTTCAAGCATTCAAAAGATTTCATGCTGACTCATCAGCTTTCTGTGTTTTTTTCTTGAACACGAGGCTTTGTGATGGGTTTTGTATACTGAAAGCATTTATTACAATGTGTATACATCGGTTTATTTCTCCTATCTGTTAACAATCGTACATGTATGAACAATGGTATCCTCTTGTCTCACTGATAGGGACGATCATACGGCGTGTTGTAGATCGCAGAAGACAGTATGATCACTTGACCTAGTGAGACATAAACATAATCACAGCCGAGACAGCGTATGAGGATACGTCTGTCCGGATGGCTGCGGCATTGTCGAAATAAGTAGTCTGTCTTGGTTACTTGACATGCTGGTACACAGAGGTGGCGTATTGATGGACCGCAGTGAGATATATTCGTCTGTCTGACATCAGCGAATAAAAGATCTCGTTATATTGATTGAGTCCAAACCCTAACGAAGGTTCAAGGGTTTGCACGGGTTGACTGTTGCTTTGACTTGCCATGGTGGAGAGCCAACACAGCGCGCTCGTATATCCGCATCTTGGGTAACAGCAGTTCGTGTAGTACCGCCTGAGACTAAACTTAGGTAACCATATCCGAGTAATAGGATGGAGACATTCCCAGAGGAGCTCAATAACATTCATCGTGCCAAAGTCCTGCAGGCTGATTAAGTTCAGGCACGAGTGATAAGGTTTGAGTGGTACTACTCAGGAATTATAAGATATTAATTAATTGTAGTTAGAGCTTGTCAGAGGCTCCGATTAATTAATGGATGTCCGGTAACCTTAAATATGGGGATTCTCAATTAATGCAACCCGTTCTCACAACGTGGTAATAAAGGGGTAGGTCAGTATTAATTCTGTGGTGAAAAAGAATTAATATTAATTAATTAATTGTGTCCTGGGTTGTGGACATGGGAATTAATTAATTTATAGGCCCACTTTATTATTTGCATTAGGTCCCAGGTCTGGCCTAACAAGTGTGCTGAATTGAGCCCAAAATGGCCCATTAGGGTTTCCAACCCTAGGTCTATAAATAGACAGCTCTCTCTCATATGTTGCAACTGAGTTGAAAACCCCTAAACCTAATAGAGAGAGTGGGCGCCGTATTCAAGGGAGAAGGAGGAGAATTTTCGAATTCTGGTCCTGCTCAAGCCACAGATCTACGGAGTCCTCACCAGTAGTAGATCTGACCAGCACCGGGATACAGATCTGAAGACCTGATCTGGAGAACAGATTTCTCTTCTCTTCTCTTTCTGTTTTTCGAATTTAATCAAGAAATTAGGGTTCTAATTTCTGTTTCCGCAGATTAAATCGAATTGCGTGGTTGAATTGGTTCTTGGAATTCAAACGCAAAAGATCGGTACAGACACTACGGATTTACGGTAATCTCTCAATCCACAATCTTGTATTAAATTCATAGGAGCATGCTAGGGTTTTGAGAAATTTAATTATGAGCAATATCCATAGATCGATCCGGTTCAGATTGGTTTTGGTGATTCGGTTCACGTTAAAACCCTACAATTGGTATTCGAGCCATGTTTCTGATTTATGGCTCTGTTGTTCATAATTAAATTCGATAATATGCATGTATGAATTTATTGTGGATGTTGGTTTTTGTTCCTCGTGGCAACCCGTTGATTCAGCCCGCGGTGGTTTATCCGTGTAGGGCTGAATTGTTTTGTAAAATCACGAGAAAATCCATGATTAGAATAGATTTGAAATTGTAATATAATAGAATTTTCTGTAATTTTCAAATTTATGTAATTGGACGGGTCATGGACGAAGAACAAAGACGGAGCCGACGAAGGGCCGGGCACGGCGGACGACGGCGAGCGAGCGCGGCCGACGGCGTGAGCAGCGCGCGCGGGCGGTGGACGGCGATGGCGCGGGTGGCGCAGCAGCACGCGGCGGCGCGCGCGGAAACGCGTTGCGCATGTGCGCGCGGCCTGCTGGCTGCGAGGGGCGGCGGCGGTCGGCGGCGGCTGGCGGCTGTCATCGGCGGCTGCTGTCCCTGCGGCAGTGGCTCGTGTTTTGGTGGTTTGTGCAATCCTGTGTAAACCCTGGAAAAGCACCCACGTCGATCGACGAAGGAGCCTCGTCGATCGATGCAGCCTTAGGATCCTCGTCGATTGACTCTACTGTCACGTCGATCGACGCACGACGGAAGACAGAGATGGAGTTTTCATCAGCGCGACGTAGAAAAGGGATTGCGGCAGTTTCACCCATGTCAACCGACGCAAATCGGGGAAAATTGCAATCTAACTCTGATCCGCTGGTTCTGAAACTCAAGATGCTTCCGGCACACCTTAGGTATGGGAAGTTGGACAAATTACTACGAGTTCTAAGGAAGTACAAGTCCGCCATTGGGGGGACATTGAAAGACACCAAGAAATGGAGGATGCAAGTTGTCAAGAACAAAGATGGAAAGGAGGTCGCGAAAGGACCTGAATGGACCCGACCTCCCTGATGGTGATTGAAGACTCCGGGGGATAAAAAAGTTGATGTCTGAGATCAACTACCAGGTATCGTTCCCTCTTTTGTCTGATTTTCAAACTTATTCCACTCTTCGAGTTGGAAATAAGTTTGGGGAGATGTGGACAAGAGATGGAACGTCCTATCTTTTATTTATCATGCCTTCTGTTTTTAAATTTTCGTACATTTCTATTTTATGCTATTTTGTGGGGAAAAATTTTGAGTTTTGAGATAACCTGAATGAGATTGTGAGATTAGAATTGATTGAGGGTTGAGTATTGAATTGATTGAGATTGTGGTTAGATGCCTATGAATGTAGAATACCGCATGATATGACTGATTTGACACTTATACTTGCATGCTGATTGAGCTGATTTGAAATTGACTGTGGAAGAAAATTTTTGAATCTTTGTGTGAGAATTTGAGCCTTTATTTCGTTTGATGTGAGATTCACATGTGTGTTTTGATTTCTCTAGAACTTGCCTATTTTCTGTGTTGAGACTGCATAGTGTGCACAAGTTGAGAAAATGATTTTAGGCCATCTTTGTTAACCCAATATCCTAAACATTGTCCCTTCACAATAAATTTTTCCCTAGTTAGCCACTTTGAGCCTATACAATTTTTCTTTCCTTGTCTATGAGATTAAGAAAAGTATTTTCTCACTCATGTCTTGAGTTGTGGTATGTGTGGGGTTGATTGGTGAATTCGTGATAAGATATGATAAATTAGTGGTGAAAAGATGTATGTTTGAGAAGCTCTAGAAATAATTAGAATTCTCATAAGCTCTCTGAAAACAAAAGAATACAAAATTATCGAAAAGAGCATAAGAGATTCAAAATGAGCTAGAAAAAAAAAAAAAGAGGTTGTATATTTGTTGATATATTTGAGGAGATGAGGTGGATGATGAATAGAAGGTGGTTTGGATTGATTAAGGAAGTACAACTTGATTGATTTTAGTCACTTGGCCATATTTACCTACCTTTCACAAAAAGCCTACATTACAACCTAATGAAAGCCCTTTTTGATTCTAGACTTGTGTGCACATTCTAGCAGTGGAGATATTAGAAAATTTGCAAACCTATGGTAGAAATTTCTTCATACATGTTTTTGAGTGCTTTCATCTTTGCCTTAAACACTTGAGAGTTGAGCGATACACTTCCTGTGAGTTCTTCCACGGTTGATGAATTTTCTGTCTTTTTCAAATTGCTTGTGGGTAGTGGATTCTTAGTTCTTGACTGTGATGAATCTTGTGAGGCATTGCACTTTAACCACATAATCTTTTGACTTCTTTCTTGCCTATTGATTGAGGACAATCAAACGTTCAAGTTTGGGGGATTTGATAAGCTCATTATTTCACTCACTTATCGATGTTATTTTCCTACTATTTTATGTATATTTATTGAGTTTATATATATATTTTATGCATGATGTCAATATTAGGTGGTTTTAGGTGTGTTTTGATGTTTATGCAGGTTTTTAGGCCTAAACCCACGAGAAAACCGTTCCAAAAGCAGTGACGTGTAAGAGTAGCAGTGAAGAGTTATTCCATAAGAGGAATTCGGGCTATTGGCGCATGACAATGGATGATGCTTTGAGTTAGCTCTCCAACGCAACTGGAATCGGGTCAATCGGAGTTCGGAGGAGGAAGTTATGACCAAAACCGTGAGACCGCGCAGAAGGGGCGAGAAGCTGCGTCGACAGACGCCAAACAGCATCGATCGACGGCGATTTGGAAGCCACGTCGATCGACGTGGATCAGCCACGATCGACGCGGACCTCCTGGCACGGGAAATTGGCTGAATTCGAGATTTTTCATATCTTTAGCCCTAGATTGGATTTGATACACCTCCACCTCTATATATAACTTTGTAAATTCGATTTTTCAGAAGCCCCACTCATTCCCAATCGTGTTTTATTCTAGATTTTATGTTTGAAGACAAATTCCTGCGGGAAGATTTCCAGATTCCAGTTCTTATGCAATTCAGGTTGTATTTTTCTATGATGAATATTACCGTGAATATGTGTAACTAAATCTTTTCTCAGATTCTAGGGTTTCGAACTATCAATGTATACATGTTTTGATTGATTGAATTATTTTCCCTTTCCCTTCGTAGTTTGTGAAATCTGTGCTTATTCATAATCTTGATTTGTTGGCCACATCTTAGGATTATCTAGTTGATTACTTGAGACGTAACTGTGATAGTTTTCAATCGAAAGAGATTTTCACAATATAATTTGATTTCTTGTCGTAACTGAAGGAGATTAATTATAGGAATAAATCTGTAGATCTTTGGAGTTAGTTAATTTATCTTGAGACCGAGCGGAGATAGGTAATTAATTAATCTACTTTACGAATTGTCCAACAAAGAAGTTCGTAATACTTTTCTGATGTTTCACTACGAAGAGGAATTAAAATTGGGAATTAATCAATTCATTCATCGATGTCATACTTGATAGGTAGATATCCCTGGAATCTGTGCTTCTCTTATTTGACTTCAAAAGCTTTTTAATTTCCTGTTTAATTTCCATTAGCAAATACTGCGATTTTCAAAACAACAAAACTTTTTATATGATTTTCCTAATCAGTGTTTTCAAGAACGTTTGACTTAGTACTTAAGGTTTTTCGTTGCTTCATTCCCCTGGATCGATAACTTTAGGGTTTACAAATTTATTTGCCACTATTTCTATAATTAATCTGTAGAAATTACAGTGATCAGTAGCTTGCGTAGACCACTTTCACAAGTATTCTAGGATTGATTTAAATTAAAGATAACAAAAGCTTTAAGGGCTGTGCGGTATGGTTACGTGCCATGCTAAACTGTCTCTTTTGGCCGGAGTTAAATTTGTGGTTAATTGCTTAGAAGCATCTTAGAATATAATGCGAGAATTGTATCCCTGTTCTTGAGAGATGGCTTGGTCTAAGGTTTTCACTAATTATTAATTTCTAGTGTCAAAAGCATCCTGACATGGTAGTGAAATTAAATGGATTGGGGCTTAAAACCCGCAGTTCTGGTTGAGGGTGACATCATAAACGTCTACGAGTGTAGCTTGCGGTGGGAACTCTTGGGCAATTAGTGGAAAACATTTGTATTTGATTTATTAAAAGGTTTTCAATGAATTTGTTTTCGAAGTTCAACACGTATGTTCTTATTTAAGATTCCTTATTGTTTCAGATATGTCTATGTCTACTGTCGATCATATACTTGCTCTCAATCCTCTTACTGGTCCAAACTTTCCCGAATGGAGTTTTTGCATTAAACATGTCCTTTATCTGAAAAATCAAGCACATGTTCTTTACATGGATCCACTGCTGCGTTCCCATAGAGGGGTATGCAAGCTTGAGCTTGAGTTCTATGATAGATGGGAGGATGCTGATGAGTTCGCCTTTTGGCTCATCACGGGTTCCCTGTCTAGAGGATTAAGGCACAAGTATGAGTATCTCGAGACGGCTGGAGAGCTCTGGAAGGAACTCTCGACAGCCTATGGGAATGTGGAGCGAACTATTAACTGTAAGCTTGTACACGATCTTGTGTGCAAGAAGATGGTTGAGGATAGTTCGGTGACTGAGCACATGATGTCTGTGGTTGATCTCATGAGACAGTTTACTGTGCGGGGTGGTAATATCAGTGCGCAAGGCGAGATTGATATCATCCTGAATTCTCTTCCGGATTCCTTTGATGACTTTAAGGTAGTTGCTGCTGCAAAGGGAGAGTATGCTCTGCATGAGCTGCTTGAGGATCTTGTAGTGGAGCAGTCTACCATGCGAGCACGGATGCCTGTTCTGTCCGGTTCTAGCACTGGTTCGACAATCTCTAAGATTGGAGACGACGTTGCTGAGAGCAAGTTCAGGATGGCAAGCCATGATAGCAAGTCTAGGAAGGGGAAGAGAGTCAAGGTCACTCCTAAGAAGAACAAATGTGCTGGATGCGGAAAGGTGGATTGTCCGAATGCCAAAGGACAAGGTATGCCATTTGCATGTATAACTGTAAGCATGGTTAGAGTTAGTTGTTGCTCTTCCAGAGCTGTAAGCACTGACTTGTTAATCATGTTGTTGTACTTTGCAGGGGACCGTGCCGACAAGGCTGGTGAATGATGGCAAGAAGATACCAAACTGGATGAAGGCAACGTTTTATGACGGAACTTCATGGAGTTTTTCCTTTCCTCATATTTTGATGTTTTAAGTACATTTGAGAGTTTATTTGTGGGCCGTGGTTTATCGGCAGGACAAATTTTATCAACCTTTTATGGATATTTGTTATTTATGATTTTATCATTGGCAGTAACAATGTTATCCGTTGTGTTGATTTGTACTCTTTATGCTACTTCGATCAAAATATGTCCGCAAGTATTGCATGTAATTCATCCGTAATTGATAATCCTAGGAAGAGAAAACTTACTTCTTCTGATAAGGATCTTACATATCTCTGGCACTTGAGACTGGGTCACATCAGCTTGAAGCGGATTCAGAGACTTGCAGATGACAGTACATTGGACTTAGTCCGGGCTGTACCTTATCAAGTCTACGAATCCTGCATCGAGGGCAAGATGTTAACTAGGCCTTTCAAGGCTAGTCAGTCTCGAGCAGAGAAAGTGTTGGAATTGATCCATTCTGACTTATGTGGACAGATGTCCACGCAGGCTCGTGGAGGGTACGAGTACTTCGTCACTTTCATTGACGATTACTCAAGGTACGGATATGTTTATCTGCTTCGCTACAAGTCTGAATGCTTTGAGAAATTCAAAGAGTTCAAGACTGAGGTAGAAAAGAAGGTCGGGAAAACTATCAAGTTGCTGCGATCTGACCGCGGTGGCGAATACCTCGGTAACGAGTTTCTGCAGTATTTGTCAGAAAATGGGATAACATCCCATTGGACTGCACCGGGTACTCCCCAGCAAAATGGTGTAGCTGAAAGAAGAAATAGGACTCTTCTAGAGATGGTAAGATCAATGATGAGTTATGCAAACTTACCAATTTCGTTTTGGGGCTACGCATTGGAGACAGCAGCTTACGTGCTTAATGTGGTGCCTTCTAAATCAGTTCCTAAGACGCCTGCTGAACTCTTCCTTGGTCGCAAACCCAGTTTGTGCAAGTTTAGAGTATGGGGCTGTCCGGCACACGTACTGTCGAAGGAACCTGATAAGTTAGAAAGCAGGTCAAAAGTAATGTTGTTCATAGGGTATCCCAGGCAAACGAAAGGTGGTTACTTTTACTGTCCTGAGAGTCAAAGAGTCGTTGTTAGCACCAACGCTAGATTCTTGGAGGACGAGTATGTGAGTAATCACAGGTCAAGGAGTGATATCGTTCTTCAAGAAATTGAGAACGAGAATGCAATTCCAAGGGAAGGGGAACGTGTAGATGTGGGTGCACCTGTGAGAGGTACAGCACCACAGACACGTTCTTCAGTGCAAGGTGCAGGACCACAAGTCACTGCACCTACTACTGACACGGCACCGATGCCTCGTCATAGTGGGAGAGTTATTTTCCAACCGGAAAGGTACATGTTCGTGGGTGAGTCTTCGGACTTGAGCCCGGCAGACGGACATGAGGACTCTGACCCATTGACTTACGAAGAGGCAGTACAGGACAAGGATGTTGCCAAATGGCAAGTCGCCATGGATTCTGAGATTGAATCCATAACTGCTATGGATGTATACGAGAAAACTGTTTTGCAGAATGGCTTTAGGGCCATAGGGTGCAAATGGGTATACAAACGAAAGAAAGGGGCGGATGAAAAGATTACGGCTTTCAAGGCCAGGCTGGTGGCAAAGGGTTATAGTCAGAAAGAGGGCATTGACTA
>JAPKLW010005329.1:0-21498 GCA_026898455.1 Plectranthus barbatus
TATTATAAAGGAATTATATAAGCTATGATTATTTGATATACTATCTACTATATCTAAGTTACATTTTTTAAATTTTAGTTACTCATTTTATTTATATTTTATAAATATAAATATTATTATGATTTAATGACTGTAAATCAAGTCAAATCTATTAATTACCTATAAAAGCAACTTAAGAACTTCAATAATATATAAACAATTTATATGTGCAATGATTATTCAATATTATTGTTACTATATCTAAGTCAAATTTTTAAATATTAAGTTAATATTTTGTTTTATTTTTTAAATATAAATTTTAGTGAATATTTGGTGTTTGTAATATATATATATATATATATATATATATGTATATATCTATATTAATTATTATAAATAAACTATATTAGTTATAACTATTTTATATACTATCTACTTACTATATCTATTTAAATTATTATAAACTATGTATCTATATAAATATTAAGTTTTAATAATTTGGTCTTATAAAATGTTTAATTTATTTGATGAAGTTTGATTGTTATGTGTTTAGAGATAATTGGTGAAGTTACGAAAATTTTAACTTGATTGGAGCAAATTTGTTGAGTTTATTGAAACTTTATTGTTGAATGATTTTATATTATTTGCACTTATTTAACATTTATGATGTAATATAATGTATGTATATTATAAGTTTTGTATTTTATTGGAAAAAAAAAATTGGAGGTAAACGAGCTCGAACTGAGCTCAAACTCGAGCTCACGAGTTCGAACCGAGCTCGAATTCGAGCTCGCGAGCTTGATAAGTTATCTAGCGAGTCGATCTCGAGTCGATCTCGAATCAAACTCGAACCGAACTCGAACTCGAGCTCGAGCTCAAAAATTCAAATTTTAAACGAGCTCGAACCGAGCTCGAACTCCATATATTTCTCACGAACCGAGCTCGAGCAGCTCACTACTCGGCTCGGCTCGGTTCGTTTACACCCCTAATTATTTATACACCTCAAGAAATGTTAATTAGTGCTAATTATTAATTAGTCAATTAAATCTCCAAAACATCAGCCCACTATTACGTGTGATTATACATATTTTTAACGTTACTTTTCATATCTTACCTATTTTATTCTTCTTGATTGCACTAATAATAATATGTACTATTCATATTTAATGATACTTATCTAATATATTGTAGATTTATTTTTGGGAGAGATTTTTTTAGAGAGGAGTATTGCTTTAAAGTATATATAGATTTCGGTCCATTTATAAGCAACCTTCAGTGACATATTTAATGATCATATAAAGGATAAAGAAAAATGTCAATATTAGCTTGCTAAGAATTCATAATTGTCTTGTAAAACCCGTAATTTAGAATGGCCAAACTATCACAATTACTTTTAATATAAGATTAAGACACATAAGAGAAAAATAAACTTGAAACTTTGAGAGGGAATTTTAGAGAGAATAAGAATTTGTTTGTTACTTATTGCTTACTTTTCATTCTCTAATTTGAGCAAAATTGAATAAACAACTATAACAACGTTTACTATTTTTAAGCTACTAAAATAAAAGACTAAATTGGCCACCTTGCCTAGATTGTGATCCACCGAGCATGGAAGAACATAAAAGGCTCAATGATCTTTTCACAAATTAATGTAATAGAATTTTACAAGTGTGGTTCAAAGTTGTGATATTCCACACAACACTAATAATTTGCTGGCCTTTGAACAATAATTTTACAAAACCATCAATCCATCATTATAATTTTTTACTTATGCAGCACAAGTCAACTATTTCATATGTTATCTAAGGAGCTAATCAACCAACATAACTTGAAAATCCAGTAGTAAAACTTCACTAACACCTAATACAAGCACATGATTCACATCTCTATTATAAAACTAGGATAATGATTTAGCAATTCCTATTGCATTACTGCAAAAGCAAAAATAAAAAATATAAGCAAATGCAATAGCAACAGAGTAGACAGAAAAATGAATACCTCTCTTGACATGCAGTGTTCCAAATCTGAGCTTTAATGACTTTTCCCTCAACAGTCAAACTTCTAGTTGATTTGGACCCGAGGCTGAACTCATTCCTCAAGCAATGGGAATGCAAGAATTAAGGATTTTAGAATGCTTCTAATTTAGATTTAAGGAATGTGATAGAGAATAGGGAAAGAGAAAAACCTATTACCTGAGTAGGTGAAATAGCTGCACGGCGACGGCTACAAACAGCGGTGCAACGGCGGGACACAGCTGCTACAACAGGCAGTGGAGATCAAATCAGAAACAAGAGGAAAGACCGAGAGAGAAAGGGAAAGGAACATATTATCGGAGGTGTCGGTCTTGGTCGGAGGCGCGCGCGTATGGCCCGAAACCTTGGGGAGAAGGTTGAAATCTGATTTGCCAGCAAATGAAATATTCTGCGAAAATCACCTAAAATAGCGACGGATTTGCGACCAACACAATCGTCGCAAATGTTAAAATATTTAAAAAATAAATAAATAAATATTTTGACGGATTCGCGATTGAAATTCCAGTCGCAAAAATTAGCAATGGAAAAAGGGGTCGCAAATTAATGGATTCGAAATTGATCGGTATTCCGTCACAAATTTGCGACTTGCATTGTGCGTGGTCACGAATCTGTCGCAAATAAGCAGTATTTCTGTAATGTTTTCAAATTTTGATATATTAATAATGATAATTATTTTACAAACACATATGTGAAAAGAATAATGATTTAATTATTAAAGATATAAAGCTAAAAGCCTATCTTATTGATATCTGTCCAATAAAATAATCAAGTATGAATTACAATAGGCTCTTAGTTAATTAATACTTAATATATTATTTTGTGATTATATTTCTAAATAATCACTTTTACTATCTAAAAATCCTAAATAGTCAATATTATCAACACATTCAAATATTAGTCAAAATTATGTAAAGTACCCAATAAGCCCCTACAATTTACTTACTATTTGCTGGATTTACAAAACTTCCAATTATTGTTGCAATCATTCATAGCTTATTACCAAAATAAACAATTGAAAAATATATTTAGGGATCTTTCTAGACATTTAGGGGGCGTTTGGTTTAGCTGTCGGGAATCACTATGGGTATGAGTTTGATAGTAGAGGGAATGGGTATGGGTTTGAATTTTGGGATTCATTCTCAATTCTGATGTTTGGTTTACTCGATGAGTTTTGGAATCATTTTCAATTCTGATGATTTATTTTTTAAGTTTATAGATTTATAAAATAATTAAATTGTTATAAAAATAATAATTAATTTAATAATAAAAAATAATAAAATAAAATTATATTAAAATAAATAAATAATCTATTCATCTTCTTATTTGTTTTATATAAAATTAAGATACACAATAAATGATTGATTTTATAATATTATTATTATTATAATATATTAAAAAGAATAATATATAGTCTAAATTATCTGAAATAGCCATTTTCTTATAACACATTTCAATTTTAGCCACTTTTATTAACTCATTGCAATTTTAGCCAAAAGTACAATTTTTAGCGTTGGAATTAGTTTACAAATCATTTGATTGCAATTATTCTGACTTTTATGTCTAATCTTTTAGTTAAAATTTGTTGTTAACTAATTTTATAGATGTTAGAACCAAAATCTATTTATTTACTCACAAAAAGAAATAATTAGGGTAGCTATCGGGTTTTAAAAAAATTAAAATGGAATAGCCAAGTCTCACTCGTGTTTTTTTTTTAAGAGCAAAATTCGATTAAAATGTTTTGGGGTCCACTGGAGTGCGAACCGAGTGCGACCGAGTGGGAACGGTTGCGACTCGGTCGCACTCAATTAATAATTTAATTCGAAAAATGGTGGGTCCCACACGATTGCGAACTGAGTGCGACCGAGTGGGAACGGTGGCGACTCGGTCGCACTCAATTAATATTTTAATTCGAAAATGTGTGGGTCCCACACGAGTGCGAACCGAGTGCGACCGAGTGGGAACGGTTGCGACTCGGTCGCACTCAATTTTTTTTTTATTTATATTTATATATTTTGTCGGTCCTACCGAGTGAGACCCGAGTGCCACCGAGTGGGATCGGTGGCGACCCGGTCTAACTCATGTTTTTTTTTTTCATTTTTTAAATATATATTTAAATTTTAAAAATCTAATTCTTCCTATTTAATTTATAAAAATATATTTTGTATACTTTTGAGTTGATTTTGCACGAGAATATTTGACTTATTTTGCTATTGCATAGTAATACAATAAAGTGTTCAAACATATTGATATGATGAGTCCATGCACACTGCATACCTATTATATAGGTTGTTGGAAATATTATGTGAAGAGTAATGAATCGTACATGATATTTTTGAAAATTTTGCAGAGATCAATTTTTTTTTATTTGATGAATTTTATTTCCTTCAACTATTTGCCGACACTCTGTATTACTTATATAATTGAAGTGAAGTTTTGTGGTGGCATAAACATTTCTTCGCACTACATCTTTTGTTTCACTTTCACTTTCAGTCTCCGTCTATCTTCATCAAAATAAATTATTTTGTTTCTCAAAATGGAGAATTGGTGCAGCGTAATTCTTCACTACAATGGGCAATGGGATGACTCGTGCAACTACATTGGCGGACAAGAACGACTGGTTTATATACCAGTCGCCAACATTTCCATAGCCGCATTAAGAAGCAACATTCAACTTATTTTTGATGCGGAAGCCATACTCGGTGAGTATAATATTTATTACACTGCCCAATCCCGAAGTGGCAGATTTATGAAATCGTTGTTGGTGACGGATCTAGAGCTTCAACGATTGATTGCTCTTTATTCGGAGCCGCATGTTTATATTGTTATGAATTATACGGCGAGTACCGGTGTTGGGACTTCACATCGTGAGCCATCCCCATACAGGCCGTTCTTATCATCAAGCAGTCCACCAATTTACCAGCATTTTAGTCCAGGTCTGGAAGATCTACAAAGATTTGGGGACTCATTGATTTTTGGTACGTCTTCAGAAGGTGGTAGTCGGAGCTCCCAAATACCCAATTTAAACGATGAGCCCCCCCATGAAGAATATGAGCATCCATACGAGGAGGAGGAGGAGAATGAAAATACAGGTCACCACTCAACAAGTGAGGGTCATATCGTTGACTCTAATGATGAAGAGGAGGACGAGGAATCCGAGGAGGAGTCTAGTGATGATGAAGATTTCATCAATTCTGATGCATTAAAGAATTTCCGCACCAAAGCTGTTGCCGCGTATTTTGCACGAAAGATGCGTCGGCAAGGATCAATTATAAAACCCCGTGAAATTATGACGGAGTTGCAGGCATCATTTGGGATCCGTACTAGCTATGGTGTTGCACTAAAAGCTCGAAATGCAGCAATTTCCTTGATCTATGGTGGTATAGAAGATTCTTTTTCTATCCTGCCCAAATATCTGGAGGTGTTAAGACAATACAATCCAGGTACTTTAACAGATTTGGAGATTGATTCCGATGGAAGATTTCGTCATTGTTTTGTTGCTCTAGGTGTTTCACGGACGGCGTTTCAGAACGGGTTATTAAGACCGGTTATCGTTGTTGACGCCACTCATTTGAAGGGTCGAAACAAAGGCGTCTTATTTGTTGCTGTCACAAAAGATGGTAACGAAAATGTCTTTCCACTTGCAATTGGTGTCGGCAGCATCGAGAATGATGAGTGTTGGAAGTGGTTCATGTCTCGATTACGGATTTCTTTTGGATGCACAGATCAAATGCTGCTTGTATCCGACCAACACATTAGCATCTCCAATGCGATCAGTGAAGTGTATCCTGGTGTGCCACACGGCTTATGTTTTTACCATCTTCTAAATAAAATGACAGGGTACGGTCAGGACATTGCTGCGTTGTACCAACGTGCTGCTTACGCTTACCGATCGGTGGCATATCAACAAGCGATGGATAGAATCAATCAGAAGAAACCAGCAGCCTTTCAGAAACTATTGGATGTAGGACCAGATCGATGGGCTAGGTCGCAATGTCCTGTACGTCGATATAGTTTCTTGACATCAAATGCAGCTGAGGTTTTCAATGCTCGCTTACTGGATGCCCGACGGTTGCCGATCTGCTCTATTATTGACACGTACAGAGGTATTCTTGAAAAATGGTTTGATGAAAAAAGAGCTAAGGCATCTGCGCGCGAGGATATCTTGACGGAGGAAGCTGTTGCAAAATTAACACCGTTAGTAGAACTCTCGCATTCATATTCAGTTGTACCCATATCAACAATGAAAATGAAGGTGAATGAAGGAGCAAGAACTTGGAGGGTTGATCTGGAGTTATCCACATGCGATTGTCGTGAGTTGCAACTGGACCTCATCCCGTGCTCGCATGCCGTTGCTGCAATTAGGTAAACGTAGTTAAGTTAATTTTCATTTTAAAATATGTTATTAACTTAATCATAATTGTGACAGTCATGTTGGGTTGAACCCGTACGACTATGTAAGTCATTACTATAAGACATCAACTTGGCGAGAAATATACGGTGGAGTCGTGCAGTCATTGCCACCGCAAGACGAATGGGATGTTTCTGCCGAAGCAAGTTCGTTGTGTGTCCTGCCTCCAATTATATCTCGTCAAGCTGGACGACCTAGATCTCGTAGACGCCCATCGGGTGCCGATATTGGTCAATCTTCAAGTAGTAGGCAACGCGCAAAGAAAAAATGCAGTATATGCAGATCTGAAACACACACTAAACGCACATGTCCAGATCGAACTATGAATAATTAGTGTATTTCGACTTTGTTTGTAATGAATAACATCATCTCGTTTGTTGTATTGAATAAAATTAAGTGTTTGTCGACGAATAAACCAAAGTCCTAAATATAATATAAAGAAGTACAAATACAAATAGAAACATGTTCAAAAACAATGAAAATCAAACAGTGTTTAGGAAAAACTGAATAGCTAGAAATTTCCTATATCTAGGGTAATTCCTAACATCATGCATCCAAGCAATGCTTGGTACCCCAAATGCTACCTCATCGATGTGCACACAAGCAAACAGATCATGCAGGCGACGAACATTGCTCTCGAATTTCCAAACATGTGTCACGGCCATCTTCCCTGCAGTGGGCTCACGTAATCTCAATGTGTTTTGATCCCAATAGCCAAGTCTCTTAAGATACCAGTGAAAACAATCAGTCATTTTTCTTATCTCACTCAGTAGCTTCTGCGATTGATGCGGTTCTGCCTGATGCGCGTATGCATCGTACACTTCAACATTCCAACTGGAAATACGAAAGACGACAGTGTACCATTTCGTGCCAACCTTGCACGGTACAATAATCTGCAAAATTAAAATAATCATAAATATTACTACATTTTCATTAATCATAAATAAAATATAAATGAAGATAATACTTACCGTATCTGCTCCAAACCAATCCTTCGATGTCGATGCGTCGATCCCTCGAATAAATTTCTGGACGCTTGGAGGAAATTCGTCTCTCTTGACAGTTTTCATTAAGTCCTTAAAAAACAAACACAACAAAGTACAATTAGTACCTAAAATACCCTAAAAGAAGACAAATAAAAATAATAATCAAATTGACTTACATAGAATTGAGGCCTGACAATACGTATTCTTGGTGGTGCAGTCTTCTGCCTGATCTGTGTATACCACTCAATCACGGTATCATCAAGTCGTCCATTTATGTCTTCAATATGGTTAAACCACACTTTTGGCAACCCGTATCCGTGACCATCGGGGTTGAACTTCCGAGATTCCTGTCCAGATTGTAACCAATCATGATATCTGCAATACTCAGCTGTGGTGATTCTCCACGGACGACCATCTCCAACCTACACAACACTTTATAAAGTTAATGTCATCAATTACTAATAAATAAATAAGTTATACGAAAATACCTCAAGAACATCATCGTCCCTGACGAGCAATGCTAGCTCTCTATTATAAGTGCTAGCGGGGCTGGATACAAACTCTGAGACATCAAAATGTCCCTGATTGGTTGAACTGCCGGGTATATCAACATGAATTGGGGGGGCTGAAATCTCGGGTATAGCGAACTGACTCGGAGTAGCTGTAGTCCCGGGTATCCCAAAAGCGCTCGGAGAGGGTATATCAAGTGGCTGCGCCGAACTATGTCTGCGACGCTCATGACCAGCCGAACTGGACCTGCTACGCCGACCAGTCTCTACTGAACTATGCCTGCGGTGCTCACGCACTGGCGGCTGATCCTGATCCTGGTCCTGCTCCGGAACCTGATCCGGCACCCTCTCCATCTCACGTCTCCGGCTCCTACTCTGGCTAGACTCGCCAACATCATCTCATCTACATCCATAGGTACGGAATGCACGATCAACCGCAGCGGGAACTGCAGCATTCACCGCAGCAGTAACAGCATCTCGGATCATCGCAAACAATCTTCGTGATCCACGAAATCTCCTATAATCACCAGAGGACCCACTGGATGAAGAACCATGTCGGGTCGAACGACTGCGCCTACGAGATCCTCTGGAGTCATGTGGCTCCTCATGTCCTCCCTCATGAGGACCTCCACCCAAATTTTGCCCCTGATCATCATCATCGTCATGCCCTACATCCTCATGACCAGCAGTAGACCCAAAATCAGCATGAGGCCCCTCATCATCATGTCGCCCATCATCACCATCTCCACTTCCTCCTGCATGGGTTGCTCGACGAAACAGAACAGGGAGACCGTCATCTCGTCTTCTGGTTGGGCGTACTGGATTCTCAGGCATGTGAAATGCAACGCCAATGGGATTCTCTTGCTGACTAGACAAATAATATGCAGTGCGCTCCTCGTCAGCAGTAGGATATAAAAAAGACAAGGATGACAGCTGCAATAAGAAACGCAATTGTAAGTAAATATATTTAAAAATCTAAAAATATTTATCGAAATTACTTACATTCGGATCAGCAAAAAAAGTACTCCAATTCTTAACCTCTGGCCCGCTAAACTTCCAATTCAAAAATCTTGGAAAGACAATCGGCGTATTGACTGTACAACATTCAGCTGCCAGCTTCGGAATGGCCTCGTAAGACCACACCTACACAATTAAATGTCCTAGTTAATTAAAATTATCTCGCAACAATGATTCAATAAAAGTTAAAAATAATTTACCTGCAAAGCCCAGATCGGTCCACCGAGATGAAAGCTTTGACCAAGTTCAGCAACTGTGGTGGGAACATACGCGATATAATGAAGTAAAGACTGATACGCGTTTGCACCCCATGGAAATCCACACCAAATATCCCACCTATCAAGTAATTCATACATCCAGGGCTCTATCTTGCGCTTCTCCGAATACCCAAGTACGAAGTACCATAATGCTAGAAGATTAGCCACCTTTAAGTACAAGTCATGTCTAGTTTTATCTACTTTCGTATCCTTGAATAGGCCTAACAAATCCCTCGCACTAATAGACCTACCACCACAAAACTGTACATACACTGTAGTACTAGATGGGTCATACTGTCCAGCAACATCAAAACTACTAGATCCAAACATAAAACCAGTCACTAGAGCAAACTCCGTCACCGAGAATCTAATAGGCTGACGACCAATTAAAAACCATAACTCATGTGGGTTGGGAGATCTAATTTGGTAACTGAATAATTCTAAAAGTGCTTGAGATGCACTTGGACCCTGCTTTTTCCAATTTAATAATTTCCCAAAAGGTCCATTCTTAAACTGTTCTACTAACTGCCCCCCTCCTACAGACCGTAATGTTACATCTATGTGATCTAATACCGAAACTTTAGTGCATAAGTTAATTTTACTAGATGCACCATGTAAGTCACGTCTAATCCATTCAATCTGCACATATAATACCATCACAATTAAAATATGATAAATTAACCATAAAAACTATAAAAATTCCAACTAACCACAAAATCAAAATACAACACAATTTCTTGAAATAAACAACAAATATAAATCCAACATTTACACGAATAATTCAATAAATAAATCCACGAATAAATCCAACATTTTCACGAATAATTCACGAATAAACAACAAATATAAATCCAACATTTACACGAATAAACCACAAATATAAATCAATATATACCTAATAAACCACAAACAATTTCCATCAAAAATATCTTAAATAATTCAACATTTATCAACAATATAAATCCAAAAATAAACACAATTAAACAAATTAACAACACACATATTCTACGAATTTAACTACATATATAAAACAAATATTCAAATTTAGTTAATAACCTCAAAACCATCTGCCATGGCGACGGCGACGGCGACGGTGCTGGACGGGCGGAGGAGCTCGACGGCCGGCGGTTTGGCTAGAGAGACGACTTCGAACGATTGCGATTCAGTTTCTTGACAAAAAAATGAACGACTGCGAATTGGGGGGGACCAATTTAGGGTTTAATTGACCCTTTAAATATTTTAATTTTTTTTTACCGAGTCGCACTCGGTCGCACTCGGAGTCGCTACCGAGTGGGCCCCTTTCTCGGATTCACGTGTCGACAGCGAGTCGCACTCGAGTCGCACTCGGTCGCACTCGACAATTTTTTATTTTTTTTTCATTTAATTTTCAAGAAAATTATTTTATTACATTTTCCGAAATTTAAATGCGATCGCACTCGGTCCCCCGACATTTTTATGTATATATATATTTTTATGTTTTTTTGTCAAATCTCATGATTCAAATAACCTGAAAAGGTATGACACCAATCTGAAAAACGTACTTTTGGCTATATTCGTGAGATGTGCATAATATTGGCTAAAATGAATATGTGTTATAGCCAAAATGGCTATTTTGTGTTTTCACTCTAATATATAATTATAATAACATATAATATTATAAATAATATAATTATAAAAAAAGTAAATAGATAAGAAAATAATTATAAATAAAATGAATTAAAAAATAAGAAATAAATAATTAATTTAATTATAAAAAATTAAGAAAATATAATCATATTAAAAATAAATAAATAATATATTTATATTCTTAGTTATTTTATAAAATCTAAAATCAAGATAAAAATAAATGATTTATATTATAATATTATTATATTAATATATTAAAAAGAATAATATATAATTATAATAACATATAACATTATAAAATAATATAATTATCAAAATATTTTAGAGTAATATTACATAAACGAATAAATAAGAAAATAATTATAAAATAGTATGAAATAAATAATTTTGGTAATGAGATATGGGAATGAAAATGAAACCATTTTGGAGGGTTTTGATGATTCCCAAGTATTTGGGTATCATTCCCATTTTTTTATTCACATACCCTTTAACCAAATAGTGGGTTTCGGAATCATTCCGTTCCCTCATTCTGAAACCCACCAACCAAACGCCCCCTCAATCTTTTTTTTTTTGAGTTTACAATTATATATATATAGATTAAATATTAAAATAAAGAAATGTTACGATTTATACAATTGTTTGAGATTTGAATTAATGTTATGATTATGCATTTGCCACATGATTGAGATTATTGATTTTATTTCATGAAAATTAATGAAATAAACTACTGTATTTATGCATTTTCGTTATAATAAATATTTATTTCATAATTTTGATTTAAATTATTATTTTTGATTAATAAAATTCATTTCATTTTATCATTTTGGGATCAAATCTGACCTTTTGTTATTAATGTTTGTGATTAAAGTTTTTATAATTTTTTTTTAATTTTAATTTTAATTTCGAATTTCCAATATTTATCTTAATATAATTGAAAAAGTGGGGTAATACAGTAAATATGGTCATTTTTTGTATATAAATATAAAATTGGCTATTTAAAGTTTAGGTGATTATAAGGGAAAATAGGGAAATATATCATGATCTTTTACAAAATAGGGAAATATATCACCAAGAAATTATATTAGGGAATTATATCATGAAGTTTTGTTCCATTAGGAAATTTATCATATGTTACAAATGATGTTAGTTAAGTGATGATTCATCTGTTAAATATTACGTGGCACACACATGTGGCAGTGACATGTCCATTTACATTATTATTTTACACCTCATAAATAAATATTATTTTTATCAAACTAAATTTTATCGTTCCCCCCTCCCGCCCAATTTCCTTTCCCTGTTTTCCACCCAAATTTACAAAACCCTCCCAAAATAAAAGTTCTCTTCTCCTCCAAATTTCGATCACCTAAACTCTGAAGCAGTCAACCTTCGTTCACCCTAAACCCTGAAGCAGTCAATCCTCATTCTCAGCAACCGGGGGTCCACATTAATTTTGCAAATAATGCTATTGTCATCGTCATCTGAAGATAATTGGCGGTGAGTGAGAATTTTTAACCGAAAATTTTATCTTACTTGTAAAGGTGATGGGTGACCCAAATTTGGATATATTTGTAATATTTTTCCTATCCTGTGATTTTATCGATGACTCAATTAAAGCTAGAAATTTGCAAAAAGATTGAGTTTATTATATAAGTGTGTTGCTTCTTTGTTTCTTTTTGTGCCATTGTATACTTAGATGCATACCTATTGCACATTCAAATAATCGATTTGTACTTATTGAGGTGTCAATGAATTTTTTTCAATAAATTTATGTATTAACATTTGTCTCATATCTACAAAATTGATATAGTTTTTTCATTAATTTTCGTTAGATTTCTTATTTGATGGATCCTAAAGATAAGAGAAAGCATGTACATGAATTTGGGCCAATGCATGTGGATGAGCCAATAGTTGTGGATGTCCAATGTCTTGATGCTAATTTTACTGAAGAAATTGAGACACATGGTGATGATAATGCTGATAAAGGTAAAACTGTAGAGGGGGTTGGAAGAGTGAATAGGTTGGATCAACCTTTTGAGTCTGAAGAAAATGAGGATGATGATGTGATATCTAATTATGAGTCTTCTAATGACTCACCAAGTTCATTGGACTCAGATGAAGATATAGGTTACAGGAGAACAAAACATGTCATAAGATCAAAAATATATAAAGCTAATGCCGATGATAAGAGTCTTGTATTTGAAGTGGGGATGAAATTTAAGGATTTTGCTGAATGTCAGAAAGGAATCAGGAATTGGGCAATAGAAAATGGGTATAATATTCGATGGAAAAGGTCAAGTGAAAAAAACCTTGAAGCTAGATGTGATGGAAATTGTCCATGGATGTTATATGCTAGTAAATTGGGGCATGAATCCACATTTGTAATCAAAACAATCATGGATAACCACACATGCGTTAGGGGTAGCTACAATAGACAAGCCACGAGTGATTGGTTGTCTGATATTCTGGCACCTGTCTTGAAAAGAAATTCAAACTACCCCGTAAAAGAAATGATACATGATATTGAGTTAAAATATGGTGTTATTGTGACTGAAGATCTATGTTACACATCAAAGTGGAAAGCATTGGATAAAATTAGGGGGTCATTGGAGGATCACTACAAGAAGTTAAGATCTTATATATCTCATCTACAACACATGGATAAAGAAGGGAGATTCTTGTTGAACACTTATTTGGATGACAATGTTCGACCTATTTTTCAGAGGGTTTACATTGGTTTTTTTGCTTTAAGAAAAGGGGTTTGGGTGGGATGTCGAAGGTGTATTAGTTTTGATGCTTGTTTTTTGAAAACTAACCTTGGTGGGGCTTTATTGGCTGCAGTCGCTAAGGACTGTAACAATAAAATGTGGCCAATATCTTGGGCAGTGGTTGAGAAAGAAACTGAAGACACTTGGACATGGTTTTTTCAACATTTGTTTGAAGATTTAAACATCGTGGATGGCTTAGGATGGACATTCATGAGTGACAAACATAAGGTAATATTTATATTTTTTATTAAATTATATTTCAATAATCAATTTGAAGTGCTCGCCTTGTCAGGTATGATTCTTCATCTGACTCATACTCTCCATCATCATGGTCAGGTATATCAGGAACCTCTGTCCTTGTCAGCATCGCCTTGGCAACGGCCTTCGATGCACGCTCTTCAAAGAGCTTCTTCAGCCTTTCCCGCTCATCTTTATCCACCTGTGGACATTCAAATTTAAGATGATCAGGGGATTGGCATTGATAACAAGCGCGGGGAGCTCTCTTGACGAATTTTCCATCAGTTGAGCTAAGAGATACTCCCTGTTTCGACTTGGCTTTCTCCAGAAGAACAGCCAGTCTCTTCATTTGTTGCTCAAGGTCTGCGATAGAGCTCTCGCTGCCTTTTGAGTTAGATCCCGATGGGGATGGGATCTCTTTCTGCTGGTTGTGCAGCCCAGCAGGTCTGTCAGTATGAAAAGGCTTCTTGTGCTTCCATTTGAAATCCCTCTTGACGAAGTAGGCTTCGTCTTGTGTCTTGATGCTGGGAGATCCAACGGTCCGAATGGCTTCATTTTTGTTCACCATTTGGATATCCCACTCATGTGCTTGGAGCTGAGCAAATAGCTCCTTGGGAGTCATCTTGGATAGATCCTTCTCCTTAAGAGATGTGGTCTTCACAAATCAGTCCTCCTTGGGCATCTTTGACAGGATCTTTGCATTAAGCTCTGCATTCGAGTACTCCTTGTCCAAGGACTTCAGCTCGCTGACTATGGCATTGAATCTAGCCTCCATCTCCTTGATGGTTTCACCAGTCAGCATCTGGAATGACTCGTACTTGTCCACCGCAACTTGCAACTTGTTGCGCTTCATCTGATCTGTCTCCGTACAGAGACTATCAATGTAGTCCCAGACATCTTTGGCAGTGTCAAATTGGAGGGCTTCCTCCATCAGCGGTTCTGGGAGAGATGATAAGATTATATCGAGAGCAACGGAGTCCAGCTGATTCCGCCTCCTGTCTTCAACGTTCCATTCTTCTGGAGGTTTTGGGATCTCAGCAGCTGGTTGATCTCCTAACTGGTGCCTCGTCTTGGTGATCTCGATCGGCCCTTTCTCCAGCACGTCTTTCATCTCCGGATGGACGCTTTTCAGCTGAATGAACGACCTCTTTCGCCATATATCATGCTTCTCCGGATTGTAGTTCATCAGCTTCGGGACATTCATCTTGTGTACCTGAGCTAATCAACAGACAGAAAGAGTAGAGTGCAAGGAAACTTGGATCTCGGTCCTAAGCGACTCAGTGTACGACCAGTCTAGAAAGACCAACCTCGCTCTGATACCACTTGTTGGTCCCGGTTTTTCAGAGTATATACGTTACGCAGCGGAAATAAAGTTAATTGTTTCTTGCACGCTACTTTCACACAGCTGACAACTGGCAACTGGTCAGCTGGTGCTGGTTAATCAGTACGCAGCTGACAACTGGTCAGCTGGTGAATCAACACTTAGAATATTTTGCCAAGTTTGCACAATTATATCAGTTTCAGAACATACACCAGCACTTGAGTGCTGGGTTTTAAATCAGAATGTAAAGCAGAAAACTGATAAATGACAAAAGGATTTATAGTGGTTCGATCAATCGATCTACGTCCACTCTCCAGTCGAAGCACTGGAAATTTCACTATGAGCAATCGGTTACAGGTTGCCTACGATCTATCTCTAGCTGGTGAATGCCTTGTCCACCAGTTCACTAGATCAACCGCTCCCGGTCCTGGTTTCCTCTTCAGCTCTTTTCTGCTGATGGAGTGCGAGCACGTCACTTCAACCTCCACAGCGATTTGGGTGTTTAGTTCTCCCAAGAACGTAAATCCTTTTGCGGCAAGGTTCGCCCGTAATAACTCAAGTGCTAGAATGCACAGGAGCTGCTGTGACCTTCCTCGACGAGAAAGAACACCAAATGAGATCTTTAACTTACAAGCTTAAAGCTTGAAGTCTCGTGTTTGATAAATCAACACACGGAAAGCCTTAGGAATGGCCTCGAAAGTACTTTATGCGCTCTTGCAATAACTTCAGTTCTTTCGGTGGTTGAGCAGAGATATCTGAATATTCAATGTGTCAACCGAGTCATTAATAGATCTAGCGAGAGAGCTTGAATGTTGGTGGTTGCGTCGTATTTATAGACGCAGGAACCGATTCAAACTTTCTAGCCATTTGGATGCATCCGGAAAGGTGTCAGACCTCGGATGTCCTTCTGACGGCGGCAGGTATGTTTTTCCGGAAGGAACCATACCTTAGACCGCTTTATCTGACACAGATCTCTTTGTGTCAGAACGGCTCTATTAGTCAGTCCGAGGAATAAAACTGGCGTCTAGTGACTGATAGACTTTAAGTTATCCTTCCTTAAAGTCATCCTTTGTCAGTCGATTCCTCAGAGCATCTTCTTTTTGTCTCTTCTGCGCTGGGAGAAAGAATCTAGAATTCTGCTGGTAACATCCGACTGGTAGATAATTCTGGTGATCTTGTGCTGGCAGTCTCTGCTGGTGACTTGCCCTGGCATAATCAAAGTCTACCGAATGTCTGGATGTTAATTCTTCTTGGGATCTCCCATGACTGGTGGAATCACCGCTGGTGAATAGTGTACGCACAAACACGTATTCTGCTGGTAAGATTTGTCAGCAGCCTGCTGATGAAATCCTTCCCATACTGGTGAACAGTGCCAGTCATAAGCACTTCTCACCGCTGGTGAATAGTGTCAGCGCGAGTCTTTGTCAGCCGCCTGCTGATGAGACTTTTCCCAACTGGTAAACAGTAGCCAATGGTAAGCTCTTCTCATGCTGGTGAACAGTGTCAGCATGAGTCTTTGTCAGCTGCGACTTACAACTCAAAAGACCTAAACAGGACTTTACATTTAAGACCAGATCTATGTAGAGACAACTGACGCTGGTAGGACTTAGGATTTGATCCACCAAAACTATAATCTAAGCAAGTAGGCTACTGGGAAAGGAAACCTTGGACAGATTTCCCAACAATTTCCCCCTTTTTGGTGCGATCAAAGCCTAACCAGCGAGCACTCAGCTGATGAGGAAAGTTACAAAGGATTTCAGGGTTTTACAAGTGAAACCTATCAGATCTAAACCCATGAAATTACTTCCTCAGCATCAGCTCTAACTAAAAGAAATCTTCCCCCTCAACCTAGGAAAGATATTGCTCGTTTAAAAAAATATGGAAATTAAGATCGGAGCAAATAAGCATGTAAATAAATTTAACATGCAAGATGAGTGCTGGTGCTGATTACACTGGATGTGTAAATTCAGCTGGTAAGTAAAAAAAAAAACTTAGACAATTGTTGGACAATAAGAGATTGTCATCAACTTGTCAGTTAATCATTCCATTGGAGATTTAGCATTTACATGTACAATGACTGATAACTGACTAGTCTAACAGATTTACTTACAAAAGCATAAAGAGACAAGACTATGGCTTGGAAGATGATCCTGGTGACTGAGTCCTAGCACTTGTGATAGACCTCAGGATCGCAGTAAGTTCAGCCATGTCTTCCTCTCTCTTCAGCCTCCATTCTGCAGCAATTCTTCTCTCTTCAGCTGCGAGGCGTCTCTCTTCCTCAGCAATTTTGGCCCTCTCCTCTTCAGCCCGTGCTCGCGCACTTTCCCCCTCTTGGATCCGCGCCAAAAAGGTGGTGACACCGGCGGTGACGGACTCCATTTGTTGCGTTACATCAGCTTGGAAAGTGGCGAAGCGCTGATCCATCCTGGCATCAATGTAAGCAAGAAGTTGCGCAGGAGGATGAATTTCAGAGATTGGCATCGCTGATACTTCCATGGAAGTGGAAGGCACATCAGTTGCGGTGTCAGCCATCTCTGGGGTAGACGCAGCTGGTCCCTGCACTGGGGCGGGCTCCTCCGCTGGCACGTCAGCTGCTGCTGGCTCCTCCGCTGGCACTTCAGCTGCTGCTGGCTCCTCCGCGGGCACTTCAGCTGATGCTGGCGGACCTTGAACAAAAACAGGTGGGGCTGTGAAATCCACTAGCTGCCAGTCCTCATGATAAGGGACAAGGTCGCCCAAAACCATAGGAACAGGGGGGACGGCAGTGGTCAGCCACCAACCTCTGGAGGGATCCTCCTCCACAATGTGGTCTACCAGCAGAGCGCTGGC
The DNA here is from genome assembly GCA_026898455.1 of Plectranthus barbatus. Taxonomy (NCBI): domain Eukaryota; kingdom Viridiplantae; phylum Streptophyta; class Magnoliopsida; order Lamiales; family Lamiaceae; genus Plectranthus; species Plectranthus barbatus. The sequence continues at coordinate 17,971 of JAPKLW010005329.1, forward strand.
AGCCATGTCAAAGAAAACAGCAAAATATGGAGGGTTCCTGGGGAGAGCGGTGAGCACCTTCAAGCGGCGGAGAGCGTAGATCAGCTGGTATCCACGGCTGGTGGGCTGGAACTGGAGGAATGGTAGCTTAACCATTTTTGGCCTAGGGAGGCCGGAAGTCCCAGTCAGCTGTCTGAATTCTGCAATTTTCCTCAAACGGCGCTTGATTCGCCTGGTAGACAGCTGCTGGTGACTTTCAGGATCAGAATCCATGAATGCATTCGCCCACGCCTCCTCTGATCTCCAGTAACCAAGCCCTAGTCTGGCATACAGAACAACGCGCTTCTCTACTATCAGCTGGCGCTGGCACAGGTCAAAGATCCTCCACCTCCGGAACTCCAGACATAGTTCTGGATTTACCCTCCACAGTCCTTGGTAGCTGGTTATCATCTCGTCATCAACGGCATTCTCCACCTCCGTCGTGATGTTTTCAGCATACTCATAGAGAGAGTAATTGAAATACTCCATCGGCTGCAGGGGCAGATGATAAGCTCGTATTTTGCCTCACTTATCACGTCGTTTTCTTATTATTTTATTGCATTTACTTAAGTTTTTAGTTAATAATCGAGCATGAAGTGTTTATAGGGGATATTATGCTTGTCATGGTAATATTTTGCAGGTTTTAGGCCAAATCCAATGAAAACCCGTACCGAAAGCAGCAGATGTTCAAAGGAACAGTCACGACTTCTTCCACAGATGGAATCTGAGCTATTTAAGCACATGGATGGAAAGATCTTTGAGTTAGCTTTCCAACGCAACTGGAATCGGATCAATCGGAGTTCGGGAGCAAAAGTTATGGCCAAAACCGTGAGACTGCGCAGCGGAATATTTCTGTGTCGAGCGACACAGTGTGTGTCGACCGAAATACATTCCTGTCGACCGACAGGATTTGTGTCGGTCGACATGCGCACCGGAAAGGCAGTTTTTGGCCCAAATTAGAGATTTTTCCTTCCCAAATCATTACCTTTTGAAGATATAATTTCTCCCCCTATAAATATCACTTAGTAGGCTCGAAAATAGATCTTATTATTCAGTTTTTCAGCACTCCTTTATTTTATTTTCAGCATTAAACTCTTTAATTTCTAGTACTCTTTATTTTATTATTGCAATTGGATTCAAGTACTCAAGGTTCCTATTTCTTTAATGATTCAAGTAAGTTTCTTTACATCTTTTGCAATGTTTGTTTCAATTATGTTAGGCTAGAACCCTTAACAGGTTCTAGGGTTTTCTCCATCCTTTTTGGCATGTGTTAATTCGATTAATTCCAAACCCTAATTAATTGGTTCAAATTCTATGGTTTTGATTTTAAAATCTATTTTCAATTGAAGGATCGAGAGATGAAAATTGAATTAGGCTTATAGTTATTAATTTGAGACCGAGAGGAGATTATTAATAATAGGAAAATAGAATTTTGATACAACTGTTTTCTGTCTCAAAAAGAAGAATTAGTTGTAGGGTTTTCAAATCTGTATCTTTATTGAGATTGACTAGTTTGTGTTCTTGAGACCGAGAGGTAAAATTCACTTTCTAGTAATCTAGGTTTTAATTGCCCAACAAAGGAATTAATTCCAATTTAACAGATTTCCCACCTTAATGATTATTTTGGGTTTGGATTGATTGGTTATGCATGTTGAATTGGATTGGTTGATTTCCCTAGAATCTGTGCTTTTTATTATTGAATTTTATTCCCCAGTTAATTTCTATTTTGAAAAACAAAACCCTCTTCTGAAAATTGGTTCACTCAAACAAAGAATTGATAAACTGTGTCCAGTACATGAGATGATTTCGTCGCACTATCCCTGTGGGTTCGACTAGCCTTCGGGTTATTATAAATTTATTTGCTGCTGTATTTTACGGTTATCAAATTGGCGCCGTTGCCGGGGATAGTCAGATTTTGTCTTGTTATTGGATTGTTTTGATATTTTCTGGATTGAGTTTTTTATTTCTGTTCGCGTGCGTGTGTGTGAAAGTTTTGTTTCTGTTTCGATCGACAGAGCTTCTGTCGATCGACGCAGAGGCAGCATCTGTGTCGATCGACAGCCTCCCTGTCGGTCGACACAGAGTCTGATTCTCGATTTTTCTGTTTTCTCTACAGGTGCATGAACACAAGAGCTCGGGGGAAGAATCTTGAAGCCTTCGATTCAGAGATTGAAGCTACCTGTAGGAGAAACAAAAGCAAAGGAAAGAGCAAGGAAAAAGAGCCTGAGATGGAGGAACCACCAGAAGCACCATTCCAAAACATGACTCCCGAGGAGCAGAGACAGTTCATGAATGAGGTCCGACAACTCAGGTATCAACTTCAAGTAGCACAAGCAGTTCAAGCAGAGCAGGCTGCCAGACTGGCAGCCCTGGCCAACGAAGGAAACCCTGAAAGGAGAATTGTGGTGCCTCAAAGATCCATACTTGATCGCTTCCTGCCACAGAGAGAGGAGCCGGGATTCCAAGTTGGCATTGATGCCAACAACTTCGAGCTGAAGACAGGCCTAATTCAGATGGTCCAGCAGAACCAGTATGCAGGGAAGGCCATTGAGGATCCATACGGCCACCTCAGTCAGTTTATCGAGGTGTGCGACACAATCAAGCAGAACGGAGTACCTCAAGACACCATCCGGATGCGGCTGTTTTCTTTTTCTCTCAGGGATGAGGCCCGATCTTGGTTTGCTGGATTGGACAAGAGCAGAATTGCCACATGGGCATAACTCCGGGCAGAGTTCCTCACCAACTTCTTTCCGCCCAGTGTCATCATGAAGAGGAAGTCCGACATCACTCACTTCAGCCAGAAGTACGATGAGACCCTCTATGAAGCTTGGAAGAGATACAAAGAGCTGTTGAGGATGTGCCCCGGCCATGGGATTGATCTTGAGATGCAGGTATGCCACTTTTATGAAGGATTAACCCCTCACTTAAAGGAATTGGTTGATGCTTCAGCTGGAGGACTTCTCATGAAGAAAAGTGGAGAAGAGGGGATGCAACTTCTTGCAGACATGGCCCTCAACAGTCACCAATGGCCTACTGAAAGGCAGAAAGCAGTCAAAGCAGTGACCACTACTCCGGAAATTGATGTGGTGGCAGAAGTGAAGAAGCTCCGACAAGAGTTCAAACAGTTGGAGGCCGGTAGAGCTTCGGTAGCAGCTACTTCAGATCCCAACATGGCCATTGTTCCCATTGAGGCCGACTACATCTACCAAGGAAGCAGTTCGAGCACCTCCAATACCACTGAAGTGAATTACGCCAATGGAGGTTACAACAACAACAACTACCGAGCCAACAATCAAGGGTATGGTTACAGTGCTAAGAACCATCCTGGTTTTTCTTATGCTAACCCTTATGCAGCTGAGAATCCTCCACCGGGATTCAGTGTTGGAGCCGGGGGAGAGATTGTGGAAAAGAAGAAGTCTGTGCTGGAGGAGACGCTTGAAAAGTTCATCAAAAGCTCCGACAATAGGTTTGGCAAGGTGGAAACTGAGGTGAAGAACATGTCCACTCACA
>JAPKLW010005330.1:0-21496 GCA_026898455.1 Plectranthus barbatus
AAACACAAAATCTATATATCTATATCTATATATATATATATATTAAAACAGTAACGGAGACAAATTTTGGTAGTATTTAGTTGCATTTATTATTCATTAATTTAACTATACAGTCCATTAATTATTATGTAAAACATTCTATAATTATTTAATGAGTTGAATTATAATTAAGATTTCAGAAAAAAATGTAATATTTTAATCTAAATATCTTTGAAAATATGTATAAATTAGCTAGATTATATTTTCCTTAATTATTAATTCTCTAAAATTAATCTATTATTTTAGGAAATTATGTATGAATCCATTATAAATTATTTGGATTGATTTTACTTTAATTATTATTTCCATAACATATATCAATTTTCAACTTTAGGAAAATGTTTATCAAATTGAATTAGATTCTTAGAAAATTAAATGTGCACATTAATCAGTTTCTTCGTAATAAGGGAATTAGGCGTACAACAATATATGTGGGAATTATTATTTTCCATGAATATTTTTTAATGCAAATAGTTATAATTATAATCTCAAATTATAAAAAAAAAAATCAATTAGATTGGGTTTTCTTTAATAACTAATTCCCTATTAATATTTGATGCAAATATTAATAAATCAATTAGATTCATTTTACTTTACATATTATTTTCCCATGCTAGGCGTTAAATTTTGAATTTCAGAAAGTATGCATCAAAATGAATTAGATTCATTTGAGGTAATTAGGAGTAGACACTAATCATTTTATGAAAATGATTTAATGAATATGGCAATATATCATAAAAAATCAAATTATGATTTTTTAAAAATTGATTGACTAATATTTTGGCAATAATTGATCATCTAATTAATACAATCCTTAAATCATGGGGATTCATGGCACAATAAAATCAAGTTTTGAATTTCTTATTGTTATATTCACACTATAAATATGAGCTTCCTATTTACAATTTCATCAATTCTCTACTACCTCTCAAATAAAAATTTTAATTATGCATCTTTGTTTAGATTAGTATTCTTTCTTTTGTTATTACTGCAGATCAATTTATTTGGATTCAAACTGAGATTCAAATCATGAAAGAGTATTTTGTAAAGAGGAAGACAATATCAAAGCAATGTATATTTGCTCGAAGTTTTACATTTATATGTAAGATCAGCTGACCAATTGTGTTTTGCATTGTATGGTTCATTTTGTTTTCTTATTATACAGAGAATTTTTTGTTATGAACTCTCGATTGTAATCACTTTTTTTTTAGATTTTTTATGCTTTTATTGATTTTTTACGAGCAAAAAATCAATACATACAATTATATTGAAATCAGTGTAGAAAAACGTCTCAATGAGAAAAATAAAATTAGTAATAATAGAGTGTTATATAAAATCATTATGTGACAACAATTAAAAAATAAAATAAGTAATAAAAAAGTATTATATAAAATCATAATGTGGCAGCAAATTATTAACAATGGATACAACTGCAATCGATTTGTGATTTTATTTATTTAAATATTATTTTTATAAATGTTGACACAAATATTTAGAAAATAATATTAAATAAAATAATGAATAAGAATATTAAATAAAACCGAAAATTTGGTGTAAAATAATTAAAATCTTATTTTGGTATTTCAATGTTTAGAAATTAATTTTATGAATCATTTAAATAATAAGCAGTTAAATTTAAAATATTATTAAACAAAACTGTTTGAAAAAAAAAAAAGAAACTTCAAAGTGAGTGCAAACATAAGAACAATTTGATTTTAAATATTGATTTAATTGAACGTTTAAGATATAAATTAAAACACTTAATGTTTTTTGATTATTTAATAAAATATTAACTAAAAATATTAAATAAAATTGTAAAGTACTCCCAAATATAATGGACTTAGTCATGTACAAGATCAATCACTATTCTGATTTTATTTAATTTAATAAAATTTTTAATAAAAGTTCATTAAGAAATTTTTAGAAAATAAAATAATTTACAAACTCCCTTCACAAGTTTTAAATTTAGCTCTGTACTTTTTAGTTTTTAGTATATATATTGTTGAGGTTCGATTTCACGAGAAAATGGAGCCCTTAGAACTTTATATAGCCAAAGCAAATAATAACGGCAGGTTAAAGGAAATAAATGGGGGAAAAGCAATGAACAAAATAAAAGACGTTTCTTTCAGATAAATGAGAGACAAAATATGTAATGATTTTGACAGAGTTTCGGCTTGTTCTTGCTATGAGTGAACGATCTTAAAAAATGAGCCTCCAGCCCCTATTTATTGACAGGATAGGGGCTGGCAGGCAGCAGCTAACCCTAGACGCCGAGCAGCAACGGCTCGCCGTAAATGTCCGAGCGGCTGCGAGTTTTTCGGAGGTGGTTAGGGTTCCAATGCTCGGGCGCCGCCAACAAGCTAGGGTTTCTCTTCCTGGAGCGCCTCTATGTCGACCCGCTTGGCTCCTCAACATCGAGGAGCTTTGGTCCTCGACGGCGAGGCCTTGACTTGTGCAAATTCCAGAGTCTTGTTGGCCGTGGCGGGTTAGTCATCCGGGTTGGGCTTGTTTGCACGGGCCGACTTATCCATTGGGCCTGGGCTCGTGGGCCCGACCCCCAACAATAGCCCCTTTTGGTTGCATGGTCTGTTCGGGACAGGCCGTGGAAGCAAAACCTCGAGTCGGGACTCGGTACAGAGTGCGGAAATTCGAGGTGTCCAAGAGACTATCCTCGGGCCCGGGAGATACTTCCGGAGAGAGTAATTCCGCTTGGGAGTAGCCGGGATACTACTCCTGGTCGATACGAAGGTTCAGAGGGAACGCAAGCATGCGACCATGCAGGGAATACCGGGGTATTGTCCTGCGGGCTAAGGCGTGAGTCAGGGGGTCACGCGAGTTAGAACTATTCCGGGGAATGTTCTCTTGCACGGAGCGGGGCTCTCGTGCGCGCACTCTGTTCTGGCTCCGCAGAGCGCTAGCGGGGTGAGTTATAGCGGATCGTAGGACGCCTGGTGAGCTCCTGTGAGGAGGTCTCACGTTCCCATAAAGGGCGTCGATCGCGTTATAGTTCTCCCCGCTGGGGAGCGTTGCCGCTCAGGGTTCCTTTGGACGGGTCGACGAAGAGGAGATAAGCACCTCGAGGTCGAGGCTCGGGGTGCCTCGTTATCGAGGCTCATATTTTGACTTTGCCGCCTTCAGAGTGGCGTGTTTGTAATTTCGATCAACTTCGGGGTTGGTTCTGGAACGTGAACGGTTTCTCTTTCACTTTCGTATATATATGCGATTTCCTACCCACTTCATCACTTTGCATTTTCGAGCTTTTAACGGGATTCCCAATCTTCTCTCTCAACTACTACTGTTCCAGCGACGGCAAGTGCTCGTGTTCTGGCGACTATTTCGGCGGCCGAAATTTCGACAGTTGTGTCTTCTGCGTGTTTTCCTGCAATGGCTTCAGCGTTCACCCCTGCTCATCTACCCTCTGCGATTAATCAGGTAAATCGATCTTGACCCCCCGCACATCTTGAATTGATTGCATTCTCCGATTCCTCTCCGTTGGATTTGTATGCATTTTAGCTTGGGGTTTATGCGAAGGTTTTATGATTTTTACCGGTTACTATTTATTGCGGGATCACCGTAACTGTTTCATGCGTATTCGTTAGTTTGCCTTTAATCCTTCGTTCAGATTGACCGATTTTGATGGGTACTGGTTTGGTTCATGGGCCGTATGCATGTGTTGTGGGGGGCATCGGACTCTCGGGCATGTAGTTAGTCTTGGCGCTGGTTTGGTGAAGTTAGCCTTGAGTGTGTTTCTGGTTTGATTTCTGGGGGTTGATTGGTGTGCTTTGATGAGACTGTGAGATCATGCATATGTACTTTTCTCTGATTTGCCTGAAATTGTTGGTCGTTGATTGCATGGATGGGTTGGTTGCATTTGGTTTGGCGTTGGATTTTGCTTACGAGGTCTTTTTCCCTCTCGTTTCTTGCGTGCGTATTCTCCGATTGCGTTTTTTCTACTTTCTTCGCTTGTGGGGGACCTCTTTCCTTGCCAATTTTTGGTCTGGACTTTTGTGATTACAGTTTTCATGGCTGATTCTCCGGTTGAGATTTGGAAGGAGCCCTCCTCTTCGTCGGGTACTCGGGAATTCGTGGTAGGCGGGTCTCCATTCCGGGAGGTGGTTTCGTCGAGCCCCGAGGGTGAGCCGGTCGCTATCGAGCAACCGGTCCACGACCTCGACCCTGAGGAGATATTGGAGGAGGAGGGCTCGGGCGAGACTAGCGAGGGGAGCAGTGATTCTTTCGTGCCTCTGCAAGTTGATAGGTCTTTCGTCAGGAAGGACCAGATCAATCCCGACGACCCGGTTCGCTTGGCTGTTTCGACCGCTACCAAGGAGTCGGTGTCGAGGAGTTCGATTGGCGTGGCGTGCCATAAGATGGCCTATACGTTGCCTTTGCCCTCGGGGAGATGTTGCCGACCTCCTCGCATTGATGAAGTGGCGTTCTTCCTCCCGGTGTTAAAGTATGGGATAGGATGGCCCCTTCATGCTTGGTTTCGAGCCGTTCTGTTCTCATATGGGTTGGCTCCATTCCAGATTGCACCGATCAGCTGGTGCCACATGTTGGGGACACTCCTCGTGTTTTTCGATGTCGGGCTTGGGTACCCGACTCTTAGGGAGTGGCATTATTTATATAGGTTGGTGCGGTATGAGGCTGACTATTACTTCTTGTCGAAAAGAGACTCCTTGTCTGAAGCGATGATCACCGGTTGCGGGCAGAACACCCCGGGTTGGAAGAACCAGTGGGTGTGGGTGCCTATGAGTCATTCTGACCCAGAGTGTTTGTCCGATGGGGGTGTCCCAATAAGTGCGGTTTCGTTCATTCGTTCAAGTACCCGGCTCGATATCGACCTTTACAGTTACTCACCGATATCTATTTTTGCAGGATACAAGCAGACGGTCCTTACCGATGAAGAGGAGGCACGGATCGATATTGCCTATTCGAGGGAGGACCGCAAGTTCTTCTCGGTTAAGGGCAAGAGGAGTTTTGGAGCTGAGTTTTGGGTGAACGAAAGTGGTAAGAAGGAGAGAATCCCTGCGGACATGGCGGACTTGTCTTCGATGGATTTGCTGGTTGCGATGAGGGCCCAGAAGCGCCCACGAGAGGTCTCGTCCTCGAACCCCTACTGCTGAGGGCCCCTCATCAAAGAAGGTTGCCGTTGAGACGTCGCGTGCGTCTCCTGTTGTGCCAACCGAGGAGCGAGTGGGGACTGAGCAGGCTGGCAATGTTAGCGTCTCGGTACCGACCCCCGTCTCTGTCCCTCCGGTCAAACCGAAGAGAGTTGCGACCCCTCCTCTTCGTACTGTGCGTGATGAGAGGAGGAAGAAGAAGGCTCGCGATACGAGCGTAGATTCCAGGACTCGGTCGGGAAGGAAGCGGACCTGGTGCTAGTCGGCTCTGGGTCGACGAGTATCGCTTCCTCCACGATGGCTTATGTGCTGCATGTTAAGAAGGTCCTCGATGGGGACCTCCGAGCTGAAGACTTCGACAGTGAGTATGCTCGTGAGAATTTTGGCATGCAGAAGACTCTCCAGGAGGTATGAATGTTGCCGTGTCACGATGAATTCTTCGCATACTGATCTTCCTTACTAATTTGTTCCGCATCGTTGTGCAGACCACTCGAACTTTTGCCATCTATTCTGAGCAGCTCCTCAAGTCTTTAGACTCGGCTAGCGAGGGACTGGGTCGGTCGAGGAAGGAGCTCCAGGCTGAAAGGGACAAACGGGCTGACCTAGCCAGCAAGCTCGCTTCGGTCTCGGGGGACTTGAAGGAGTCGCAGCTCGAAGGTCAGCGTTGGAAGGAAAAGTATGAGGACTTGAAGAAGGAGAGGCAGGAGCTAGGGCATCGATGTAAAGTGCTCGAGGGGGAATTGAAGGCTTCGGCCGCGAGGTTCGAGGAAGAGAAGCACAAGACGGAGATGGAGCTTGATTCCTTCAAGGGTCGGTTCCACAAGAGCCAAGAGGAGAGGCTTAAGGAGCAAAAGGCGCACGAAGAGGAGGTGGAGGCGCTGAAGAAAGGTTACGAGGTTGATTATCAAGAAGTTGTGGCGAATCCGGAGTTCAAGTCGACCTTCGACCTACTAGTGCAGATGGTAACTGGATCTATCTGCGCCTTGGATGGTTGGAGGTGTCCGGATTTCGACCTCGATAACATCAAGTGCCCTGCTACGCCTCCGTCCTCTCCTAGGGTCACCACTGAGGGGAACCTTCTCGACGCCGAGATGCAAGAGACAAGCAAGGAGCCGGCCCGCCTCGAGTCGATCCCCGAGACCGAGGTGGAAAAGAGTGCCGAGGAGAAGGAGGCTGACAGTTTCCTCAATGAAGACGGAGGCGGGGAAGCCAGAAGAAAGGTGAGGAGGATGCTGCTGTTTGAGAACTTGTCGCTTTCCATTTCTTTTGTAATCTAGATTGCAGTTTCTTTTGATGTACACTTACATTGCTAACTGGTCTGTTACCCTTGGATTTGAATGTATGTTGTTTTTTTTTTCTCTATTTCTCTTGTTATGATGTTTCTGTGTGCTTGTTTCGTGCTTTTGTTTCCTGTTCGCCGTGATGTAGTTTCTCTGTTTAAGCAGTCGGCTCGACTTAGATGAGCTTAGGGGGTCGATATCGAGTAGCTTAGTTCGTCGATATCGAGCTTCGGACTTAGCTGCGAGATAGGTAATATGAGGTCAGGTTGAGCGATGCTTAAGCATCGCCCCTCCGACGCTCAAGTTAGTAAAGTTGTTATGAGTAAATAATGAAGAAACGAAAAGAAAAGGATAGGATAGGGATATGCGTATCTGTAAACTATTGGTAGTATTTCTTCAAGTGTTTGATGTTCCAACTATTCTGCACTCTTCTCCCTTCTGAAGTGTCTAATTGGTAAGCCCCGCGCCCCACCACTTTGGATACCTTGTAGGGGCCTTCCCAGTTAGGGGCTAACTTTCCCGCTCCGGATTCTTTCGTGTTCTGGAACACCCTTCTTAGGACTAGATCTCCTTCTTGGAAGCTTCTAAGCTTCAGTTTTTTGTTGTAGAACCTTTCTACCTGAAGTCGCCTACGGGAGGCTTTGATCGCAGCATCCTCGCGTATCTCGTCTAAGAGTTCGAGATTCTTTTCGAGTAGGTTTGTGTTCATTGCCTCGTCTGCAAATTCTATTCTGGGTCTATGGGCAATGATTTCGACGGGTGCTACGGCCTCGACCCCGTATGCCAGCAAGAATGGCGTAGTCCCGGTGGCGGTCCTTGGAGTGGTTCGATAGGACCAAAGGGCCGCGGGGAGTTCTTCTACCCACCTGGATCCGTGTGGACTTAGCTTCTTCTTTAGTGTTGCCATTACCGTTTTGTTGGTTGATTCTGCTAGGCCATTAGCTTCGGGGTATCGTGGTGTTGAGAACACCAGCCTTATCCCGTAGGTGTCGCAAAAGGCCTTCATCCTTTCGCTGGCAAATTGTCGTCCGTTGTCTGTTCGTATTTCTTTCTGGATTCCGAAGCGACACAAGACATGCTTCCATAGAAATTTGATAACTTCCAAGTCGCGCGTTCTCCCTAGGGCTTCGCCTTCTACCCATTTGGTGAAGTAATCAGTCACCATGAGGATGTGATCCTTCTGCCCGGTCCCCTTCGGGAGGGGTCCTACTAGGTCCATTCCCCATACCACGAAAGGCCATGGGGTAACTAAAGCGTGGAGCGGTTCTGCATTCCTGTGGGTAGATGCCTCGAAGCGTTGGCAACTGTCACATCTTTTTACGTGATCGATCGCGTCCTGGTTTAGAGTAGGCCAATAGAAACCGACCGTGATTACTTTGTGAGATAATGATCGAGCCCCGGCGTGGTTCCCACAGTCACCTTCATGTACTTCTGAGAGTATTTCTTCTGTCTCGGGAGAGGCGATACACCGAAGGAGGGGTCCTCCGAGCGAACGCCTATAAAGCTTACCATTAATGAGGGTAAACCGAGCGGCTGCTCTCTCAATTTTTGTCACGTAGTTCTTATTGCCGTCCGGAGGTTCCCCGAATAAGTATCGGGTGATCGGGACTCTCCAGTCATTCCCGTCTTGGTTGACGGACGCAATGCCATTTTGGGCGGAGACGGACGGTGCTAACAGCCAGATCTCGGGGATTGGTCGGGCATTCTGGGAGGAGCTCGTGGCCGCTAGGCTTGCCAAAGCGTCTGCTCCGGCATTTGATTCCCGAGGAATATGACGGAGATCCCATTCTTCCATTTTTTCTTTGAGTCTCTTGATCGCTGAGTGGTACAATTTTAGACGCCCCTCCTTTACAGCGTAAGTGCCGTCTAGTTGGTTGACCACTAATTGGGAGTCACTCTCGGCGTGTACTCTGCGAGCCCCGAGTTCTAGGGCTAGCTGCATACCTTGGACGAGCGCCTCATATTCGGCCTCGTTGTTTGTTGCTGGGAAATCGAGCTGGATAGCTCGTTCGTAATTTTCTCCGTGCGGATCTGTCAGGACCACCCCGGCCCCATTGCCGTGCACATTACTAGCTCCGTCGATCTTCAATGACCAGACGTCGGCATCTTCATCGGCTTTTGTCATGTGAGCTACTTCGCATTCCGCCTTTAGCTGCAGATTTGTTGAGAAATCTGCGACGAAGTCGGCTAGTACTTGCGACTTGATTGCGGTTCTTGGCTCGTACTGAATTCCGTAACCCCCTACTTCAACGGCCCATTTGAGCAGACATCCCGACAGGTCCGATTTTGACAGTACGGCTCTTATAGGGTAAGCCGTAATCACTTTGATGGAATGCGCCTCAAAATAGGGCTGCAGCTTTCGAGCGGCATTTACGAGTGCCAAAGCGAGCTTCTCTAAGGCGGTATACTATGTTTCAGTGTCTAGTAGGGATTTACTGGCGTAATGGACCGGGTGCTGTTTGCCGTCTTCTTCGCGTACTAGAACGGCTCCAACTGCATGGTTTGACACGGATAGATAGAGTAGCAATGGCTCTCCGTCGACTGGCTTTGACAACAAAGGTGGGCTAGCCAGATAGGCTTTCAGTTCTTCAAGCGCCTTTGCGCATTCCTTAGTCTATTCGAACCGCTTTCCCTTCCGTAATGTGTTGAAGAAGAAATGAGTTCTCTCGGAGTAGCGTGATATAAAGCGGCTAAGGGCGGCGAGGCGCCCAGTCAGCATTTGCACCTCTTTCGAAGATCTTGGATGTTCTATGCCCTGAACGGCCTTGATCTGCATGGGGTCTGCCTCTATTCCCCTTTGGGTCACTATATGGCCGAGGAATTTGCCGGACGCTACCCCGAACGAGCATTTTGCCTGATTTAGCTTCATGTTGTACCTCTCCAAGGTTTGGAAGGCTTCCTCCAGATGGGTCACATGATCCTGAGAGCTAAGCGATTTGACGAGCATGTCGTCAATGTAGACCTCTATTGTCTTGCCGATCTTCTCTTTGAACATAGAGTTGACGAGGCGTTGGTACGTTGAGCCTGCGTTTTTTAATCCGAACGGCATCACCTTATAGCAATAAATGCCTTGGCTGGTGATGAAGGCCGTTTTTTCCTGGTCATCGGGGTGCATCTGGATCTGATTATACCCCGAGAACACGTCCATGAAGCTCAGGAGTTCATGTCCTGCTGTCGCATTGACTATGACGTCAATGTGCGGTAGAGGATAGGGATCCTTTGGGCATGCCTTGTTTAGGTCGGTAAAATCAATACAGACTCGGTTCTTTCCGTTCTTCTTCTTGACGACTACCACGTTGGCAAGCCAAGTGGGGTAGTGTACTTCTCGCACCGATCCAATGTCAATGAGTTTCTGCAAATCCTCATTGATGGCCTGATTCTTCTCCGCGGAGAATTTCCGTCGCCGCTGCTGCACTGGTCTGTAGTTTGGGTCCACTTGGAGGCGGTGTGTGATGACTGACGGGTCGATCTCGGTCATGTCGCGATGTGACCAGGCGAATACGTGAGCTTTCTTTCGGAGGAATCCTAGAAGGGCGCTCCTGACGTCGGTGGGAAGCTCCGCCCCTACGAAGGTGGTGCGAGTCGGATCAGACTCATCGATGGTCACCTCCTCCAGCTCCTCGGCTTCTGGTCGACCCGTAAGGGTCGATATAGAGTCGTGCTGCTGCAAACAGACGGCTCGGAAGCTTGCGTAGTAATAGTCCCTGGATGCCTTTTGTTCTCCTCGGATAGTCTGGATTCCCTAGGGAGTGGGAAACTTGAGCGCTTGGTGATACGATGAGGGAACCGCCTTGAGTTCGTGGATCCAGGGCCTCCCTAGGATGGCGTTGTGTGCGGAGGTCGCATCTACAACTTGGAACTTCACATCCAAGTTCAGGCCCCCGCAGTACATGGGTAGAGTGATTTCTCCGACCGTCTGCTGTTGGCCCCCATTGAAGCCATAAAGGGTCATGGTTACCGACTCTATCTTGCTCATGGGGATCTGCATCTCTTTCAACGTCCGAAGGAACATGATGTTTGCGGAGCTGCCGTTATCCACGAGCAACCTCTTTACCTGACAATTCGATATCAGTAGCGATACCACGAGTGCGTCATGATGGGGATGAACGAGCCCCGGTGTGTCCTCCGCGGTGAATTCGATGGCCTCATGCTGCTGCGCGGGGCTAACGTGGTGGACCTCATGATTTAGGATCCTACGGGCTCTCTTGGCCGCAGAGCGTGACCTTCCACTAATTTCTGATCCTCCGACGATCACGTGGATCGTTCGTTCGGCGGGTGGTGGCTTATTTTGAGGTTCCGCTTTTCCAGTAGGATTGGCTTGCCTACCCCGCGTCCAGGTGTTCTTTCCCTTGTTGGTTAAGTATTCGGTAAGGAAATCGTTCTTGAGGAGCTCGAGCACCTCTAGGCGTAGGGCCTGGCACTCCTCGATTTTGTGACCATGGTCATTGTGGAAGCCACAATACTTCTTCGTATCCTGTGTCTTGGGGTCGGATTTCATCTTGGCTGGCCACTTCACGGCGCCACCAAGCCCCTTGAGCACGTTGTTGACCAGGTAATCGTGGTCGATGCAGAGGCTGTAGGGGACCTCCCCCGTACGTGACGTGCGGCTATAAGGATGATCTCGTCGGGAGCGACGCTCATCACGGAAGTCCTTCCGATCCACGTACCTCGACGTAGAGGAGCCTCCTCTATATCGAGGCTCTCGGTGCTGACTAGCGAGTTCGTAGGCTTTTTGTTCGTTCAGGCACGCAGTGCGGTTCGGTTCGTCCTCTTCCCAATTAATTTCGGCCCAGGCTTGTGAGAGGACCGAATCCATATCGTAGCAAGGATGACTGGTCAGGTCCCGGTATAGCTTAGAGGACACGTCTAGGCCATTCTTGAAGGTGAAGACCGCAGTGAGAGGAGGGCGGTTCGGTATAGAGGCGAGCTCTTGGTTGAAGCGCCCCACGTACGACCTTAACGATTCTCCCTTCTTGATGCGTATGTTGTTCAGCGCATCTGGATGCTTGGCTATGCGTCGGCAGTTGGAGTATTGCTTCCTGAATGCCATGTGAAGCTCCGAAAACGTCGAGAAGGAGCTCCTCGGTAAGTTGACGAACCACTGAAGTGCTGGTCCGGTTAGACTCACCCCAAAGCTTTTGCACATGCAGGCTTCGCGCAACTCGCCTGGGATCGAGGTGGTCAGCATCTTCTGCTTATAGAGGGCTATGTGATCCTCCGGATCAGTCGTCCCATCATAAAGCTGGAACGAAGGCGGCACAAACCTCACCGGGACATCGGTGTTAGTGATGTCGGGTGTGAAAGGCGAGTCAGCGTAGCTGTCACGCGGTATCAGTGAATCCGGGGGAATGATCCCCGGGATACGGCAGCTGAGCTTTTCCAACCCAGCCATGCGCGCCTCGAGACCCTTCTCGTACTCGCCCCGAAACGGTTCGGTAGCGAGGCGATCAATCGGGGGGTAGGTCGTCGTTCCTGCAGGTCTGCACCCCAGATCCGACGTTGCCGGCGTGTTAAGGTCAACCGCCTCCTCTAGGTCATGGGCCAAGTTCTTGCGGGGATTCATCGGTTTCTCGCCAGTGAGGGGCTCCTCGATGAAAGGTTGCTTCTGGAGCTCCTTCTCCTTGCGGAGTTGCTCGTTCTCCCTACGCAAGGCATGGTTGGTGGCGTGCAATTCCATGATTCTGGAATCCGTCTCCTTCGCACGGCGTCGGTTTTCCTCGGCCTCCTCGGCTAGTCGGGCCAGGATTGTATTCAGCAGTTCCGGAGGCACGGCTTGAGCGCCGCTGGTTTGCAAAGTCTGCCGCACTAGCTCATCGACAGGGACGAGATCCTTCGGTACCGAGGAGCTCGGTGGGCGAGCCCCAGCCGTCTTCCCCGCTTGATTTCCCGTTTTCCCGCTATTACCTGACATTGAATCAACGAAGAAAAACGAAAAATAGTTCCAAGGGCCCCATGGTGGGCGCCAAATGTTGAGGTTCGATTTCACGAGAAAATGGAGCCCTTAGAACTTTATATAGGCAAAGCAAATAATAACGGCAGGTTAAAGGAAATAAATGGGGGAAAAGCAATGAACAAAATAAAAGACGTTTCTTTCAGATAAATGAGAGACAGAATATGTAATGATTTTGACAGAGTTTCGGCTTGTTCTTGCTATGAGTGAACGATCTTAAAAAATGAGCCTCCAACCCCTATTTATAGACAGGATAGGGGCTGGCAGGCAGCAGCTAACCCTAGACGCCGAGCAGCAACGGCTCGCCGTAAATGTCGGAGCGGCTGCGAGTTTTTCGGAGGTGGTTAGGGTTCCAACGCTCGGGCGCCGCCAGCAAGCTAGGGTTTCTCTTCCTGGAGCGCCTCTATGTCGACCCGCTTGGCTCCTCGACATCGAGGAGCTTTGGTCCTCGACGGCGAGGCCTTGACTTGTGCAAATTCCAGAGTCTTGTTGGCCGTGGCGGGTTAGTCATCCGGGTTGGGCTTGTTTGCACGGGCCGACTTATCCATTGGGCCTGGGCTCGTGGGGCCCGACCCCCAACATATATATTAGAATTGATTTATTCTCTTACATAATTTGATGACTCTTAGAGTGTTCCCACTTGATACTAAAAAATATCAATCACATATTAACATTGAGTTCATATTTTTATTAATAAATTTTAATGAATTCACAAATGAATCCCAAAATAATATTAGTAGCAAGTCACACAGATAATTAATACGCATTAAGCATTTTTTATGATTCTTAATAAATTAAAAAATAAGATAATTTATGAATGAATATTAAGTCAAACTGTTATGTGGTGAAAAAAATTAATGTGAAACAGCTATTGATCAGAAATAATTGCAAATAGTTTTTTTATTTTACGTATTCAAATATTATATTTTCATTCAAAATGAATATTAATTAAAAAATATTTAGGAGATTTAAAAAGTTTAACCACATATTAATTCTTTAATATTTATTACAATATTCGACAAATTATTTCGAAATCGTACAGTTAATATAGGGACAAGGTATATATATATATAGGGTAGTGATTAGGTGATAATAAGATTTCCCATGCTAAATGAGAAAAAATCTGAGCCATTAAATATTTCAATCTACGGCTCAGGTTAAATAAATCCCGTCCAATTTTCGGTGCATTTTTTGCACATACGCAATGCATAAAAGGGCAAAAATGTAAAAAAATGTATATTCAATATTTTCATTTCGTGCAGTTCATAAAACATAATATGCATACGTTCAACGTAAAAAATGCAACATTTTAGTTTTAAAACTGCAGCATATAATCAATGCAAAAAATGCACTTAATATGAATACAAAAATGCATATGCTTTAGAATAAAAATGCATCTTATTCAAGTTAATAATGCATCATTTGATGCAAAAAATGCAAATATTTGGGAACATTTTTTATGCGTAATTGATGCATTTTTTTTTATCCTGAACGTATCAATGTAAAAAATGCACTCAATATGAATACAAAAATGCATATGTTTTAGAATAAAAATGCATCTTATTCAAGTTAATAATGCATCATTTGATACAAAAGATGCAGATATTTTGGAACATTTTTTAATGCGTAATTGATGCATTTTTTATGCGTAATTGATGCATTTTTTTTTATCCTGAACGTATCAATGTAAAAAATGCACTCAATATGAATACAAAAATGCATATGCTTTAGAATAAAAATGCATCTTATTCAAGTTAATAATGCATCATTTGATACAAAAAATGCAAATATTTTGGAATATTTTTTTATGCGTAATTTATGCATTTTTTATGAGTAATTGATGCATTTTTTTATCTTGAACGTATCAATGTAAAAAATGCACTCAATATGAATACAAAAATGCATATGCTTTAGAATAAAAATGCATCTTAGTCAAGTTAATAATACATCATTTGATGCAAAAAATGCAGATATTTTGGAATATTTTTTATGCGCAATTTATGCATTTTTTATCCTGAACGTAAATATAATGAAGAACATATACCAGCTGAATATAAAATCATGATTTTCGTGCGAATCTTCTAAATTTAACATATCCAATATGGATATCATATGAATCGTCATAAAAATACGTTTAATTTGATATATGATTCGTAAAAAATAGATTTGAATCGAGAAAGATATAATCGTTTGATTATAATGGGAGGAAAGAGAAAATTAGGAGAGAGAGTATTTAGATCTAAAATAGAGGAGACGGTTACCAAAATTAAAACAGCAATTACTACATTACCCTTATTTCCATAATGATGCGTGAATTAATGAAGGAGTAGTTTAAATCTGAAGCGTTGATCTATATAAATAAACAGCCCAGATTTATTCTCATTTAGCATGAGAAACTCAGTTATTATATGATCACTACTCTCTCTCTCTCTCTCTCTCTCTCTCTATATATATATATATATATATATATATATATTGACAAACACATAAAATAAAGTGGAGAGAATAATGAAATAGATTAAATAAATGCATGATAATTAAAACTTAACTTTTGATACTACAATAATCAATGAGGATATATGTGTTTTGTAAAAATAATTCAAATAGTAAAGTTATCTTAAGCCAGAATATATGAACTCAAAATATATGAAAACAATATGAGTCTAAAATGAGGTACTATGAATTATGAAATATGTACATTATTGGTGATAAAAAAAAAATCGCATAAAGAACAACATAATTGACACAATTACCTGAAACTTATAAATGAGATAAATAAAGTGCAAAACGAATACCAAGTTATGATATGATAATTGAAGACATTAAAGAGTTGATGAGAGAGTGAGATTTAAATGTATATATATATATATATATATATATATATATATATATATAATATATGATATATTAATTTATGTTGCATATGTTATCATAAAACTTTATAATTTACATATCAAAAAAATATATATTACTCCTTCCGTCCCACTTCAATTGTCCTTTCATTTTTTGTCTGTTCCATTTAATTGCCCTCTTACCTAAAATGGAAAGTTAATAAACACTCACATAAAAATACTAATTTCCTCTATTTCTACTCACATCGGTTATTGTGTCAAATCCCAGGTGAACAATTCTCATGGGACGGAGATAGAATTAGTTTATAAATAAATTGTAAAAAATATTATTTTAATATAAATAATTAAAGTCCTCACGAATCGCGTGGGTGCCACACTAGCATCTTTAAATAATACTCTCTCCGTCCCAATATAATAGTCCCATTTCAAAATGACACAATAACCAATGTTTGAGAGTGTAGTGGAATTAATATTTTATTGGTGAGTGGAAAAAAGCTTGTCATTTTAGGAAATTGGACTAATAAATGGGACAAATCAAAAAAGAAAGTGAGACTAATAAATTGGGACGGAGGGAGTAATAAATATTTTCATTCAAAATAATCTTTAAATAAAAAAAATTAAAATCCCATTCCTCATTTCCTTGCGAATTTATATGTATTAATTTATACGCAAATAAAATCGACAAATATCCCCCAATTTATCAGATCCCTCAAGAACGTAGAGAAAAAACCCCAAGTCCACTCTAAGCTTCAATTGCGAATTGCAACAATGATTTTCACAAGAATTCTCTCCAATTGTTCATCTATATCTTCCACTTTTGCCAAAGCTTCTCTACATTATCAGTCATTTCTTGTATCCCGACTCAACTTTGATGATGTCGGCCACCAAATCAGACACATTTCCGCTAAACCCAGATTCGATTTTGGCCGCTTACGTGAGCCAGGTGATGCCGTCACTCTGTTTCAAGAAATGCGGCCTCGCCCTTCTGTTATGGAATTCACAGAGTTGTTAGGTGCTTTGGTTAACATGAAACAGTATTCTCTCGCCCTTCAGAAGCTCGATCAAATGGTTCAGATGGATGTTTCGATGAAGCCCAGAACCTTCGGTATTGTGACCACTCTATTTCAAAAAATGATGGGAAAAAGTCCATCTGTTTTTGATTACAATAAGTTTTTGAGTGCTGTGGTGAAGGTAAAACAATACTCGGTTGCCCTTCATCTGTTCGACGAAATGCTTCGGATGGATGCTCCTGTTAATCACTACACCTTGACTATTGCTATTAATTGTTTCTGCAGTCTGAAGAGAGTTGATTTTGGGTTTGCAATCTTAGGCATTTTCTTCAAGCGTGGGTACGACCCTACTATCGTAACCTTTACCACCCTCATGAAGGGGCAAATGATGGTTGGGAAGATTCAGGAGGCAAAAAGACTGTTGGTGAAGTTGTTGGCGGAGAAGGTGTACTATCCTAATGAAGTTACTTATGTTACTATGATTAACGGGTTATGCAAAGGTGGGCATACTCTCGATGCGCTTGATTTGCTCAGGTCATTGGAAAAAGGAAGCTGCAAACCCAATCTAAAAGCTTACACCACTGTAATTGATGGCCTGTGCAAGGATGAAATGGTTGACGACGCCCTCCAACTCTTCTCCTCTTTGGCTAATAAGGGCATTTCACCCAATGTTGTAACATATAGTTCAATGATTCAGGGCTTATGCAATGTTAGTAGATGGGAAGAGGTTGATGATTTATTTGAGAAGATGGTGGGTAGTAAAGTCCACCCAGATGTGGTTACTTTTAATATTTTCATGGATGCTTTTTGCAAAGCGGGAAGGGTTGAAGCGGCGGAGCATACTTTGAATACTATGAAGCAAATGGATGTCCAACCCGATATTGTATCTTACAATGCATTGATCAACGGATATTGTTTGCAAGGACAAATGGATAAAGCAAAAAACATTTTTGATTTAGCCGTGAATTGCGGCGGCCTCATGCCTAATATTGTTTCCTTCAATAGCTTGATGAATGGGTATTGTAAACAAAGACAAGTGGATGAAGTTTGGCGCCTTTTTTGTGAAATTCCTACCAAAGGGTTAGAGCACGATGTGGTTTGTTATAACACGATGCTACATTCCTTATTTCGCGAAGGTAGATGTGAAGATGGGTTGAAGATGTTTAAAGCCATGCAATCTCAGCAATTGACTCCTGACCTAACTACTTACAACGTCGTGTTGGATGGTTTGTGTAAAGGTGGTCGAATTGCTGAAGCCTTTTCCTTGTTGAATAGGATGGAAGAAAAATGTATCATCCCTAACATAGTAACATACAATATTCTCATGAAGGGATTGTGCAATGATAAGCAAGTTGACAGAGCTGAGGACATTTTAGAGGAACTTCCATCCAAAGGTCTGCAGCCCGATGTGATAACATATAATATACTTATTGATGGTTTGAGCAAGGATAAACAAGTCAACAAAGCAAAGGGTATTTTTAAGGAACTCCCGTCCAAAGGTGTGCTGCCAGATGTGACCACATATAGCATCCTTATTGGTGCGCTTTGCAAACAAGGTCGGATACAGGAGGTGAAGATGTTGCTGCTTCAAATGGGAAACGAAGGTGTTCAACCAGATGTGGTGACATATAGTATGCTCATTGGTACATATTGCAAACAAGGGTGGATAGAGGGGGCGAAGGACTTGCTGCAGAAAATGGAAAACCAAGGTCTGCAGCCCGATGTTGTAACATATAGTATCCTCATTGATGCAGTTTGCAAACAAGGGAGGATAGAAGAGGCGAAGGGTTTGCTTCTTGAAATGGAAAACAAAGGTCTGAAACCAGATGTGATAGCATATAATATCCTCATTGGTGCAGTTAGCAAACAAGGGAGTATAAAGGAGGCAAAGGATTTGCTGCATAAAATGGAAAACAAAGGTTGCTTGCCAAATAATGTGACGTACGATGTTTTTATTCGAGGTCTTTTGGAAAGGAACATGATGGAGGAAGCAGTTATATACCTTGATGAAATGTACACGAGGGGATTCAAAATTGATGCTGATACTTTATCACTGGAAATGGAAGGTCTGATTTGATAACTCTCACAAGTAATACTGGCGCCCTGCTTTCACATCTGAAGTTGCTTGGGTTTTACTCTCATTCTAACATCCTTATTCCTAGTTGTTTATGTTGTCTTTAGGTATACACAGCGAGAGGCTGGCCGTATGCTACGGGCTGATATCCACCGAGCCGCGCAGCACTCTAAGAGTTGCGAAGAATTTGAGAGTCTGTGATGATTGCCATACGATGATCAAGCTCATTTCCAAGGTTACTGGTAGAAAGATTGTAATGAGGGATCGAAGTAGGTTTCACCATTTTGAAAATGGGAGGTGTTTGTGTGGAGATTTTTGGTAGATGTTTTTCCAAATGGAATCTCCATTTTCTTGATTTCCATATCACTCTCAAGCTTTAATGTTGAGGCAGAAGATGATAACATTGCACATTTTCATGTAGAGTTGAGCACAAATAAGACTGTACACGAGCTACTTGATTCTCAACTCGAAAAAGTTCGAACTTTGAGTTCGTTTAGTGAAACTTGTTTATGAAGTGAACCAAACTCGAGCTTTATAGTATTCGACTTGCGAGCTCGTTAGATAAAATTAGTATAAAATATAAAATCATTCACTTTATATAATTACTATTTTCATTATTTAAGAGTAATAAGTATGATAAATCTTTGTGGTTATTTGAAGACATTGAATTTGACTATAAATATGATATTATTTTTTGAAAAACAAAATTCTTTTAAAACAATAATATATATATATATATATATATATATATATATATTATACAAATATAGAATTTTCGTTCAGGGTCGACTAAGACTATTAAGTTCGTGAAGTTCAAAGTATTCGACAAAAAAAATTCGAAGCTCGACTAGAAATATATTTATGAGTCAAAATTGAGCAAGACACTGCTTGATTCAACTCGATTCTTGCACACCCTTAAACAAGAATGGCCAATGATATACTTCACATTCCCTTCATTTCATGCAAATATCTCATTTGCTTCTTATTTCCTTCACCTTTTGCGGATGGAAATAACATTCATGGATGGGTATCTCTCTCCCCCTCTCTCTCCTTTACATGTTTACATATTTTTAATCCAAACATTAATATTGTTTTATGAATTTTTGTATTTACTTTTTATATGTATATATATTCGTTTGAAGATTATAGAGTTTAGAAATCAAAAGTGGGCACGTGAACTTATTATGTTGCTTTATTATTTCAATTAGTTTCCGTGTCTTGTCCACTGTAACAAATATTAAATAATACTTTATTTTATGATATTTAAATACAAGGGAAAATGTTAAATATATCTCAAATTATTCATATTTTGTCAAATTTATGTCAAACTATTCTAGTGCTCATATTTATCCCAAATTATTCAAAACTATGCAAATATATCCCAAATTATTTTTTTCATCGATAGAAAAATTGATTTTATTTTGTCGGAAGTTCAAATCAGCAAATTAAGTTTTTAGATTCTGATGTTAGACATGTTATCTCATTGGGTATTACTTGAATTTCCTACAATACAGTTTGTTTTTCGTTGATTTGAAAAAATAGTTTATGATACATTTGCGTCGTTTTAAATAGTTTGGGATAAATTTGAAATATTTATATAGTTTATGATAAATTTGAAAAAATTATGCATAGTTGGAGATATATTTGAACTTTTAGAAATCTGTAACAAATTATGCTACTAAGCTGTTGTGATGAAAACAGAATCAGGGCATTTCCGGAGTAGAAAAGCCGCGGTTGCAAATAGATCATCGAAGGCTTTGAACCAAGAAAATTTCAGATTTTCATGATTTGTGAATCGAACAAGTGAATCAAGATCTTAAGTTACCACGTGTATCGTAGAGCACATCAGCTCCGAGAATGATATTTGTGTGCAAACTGAAGACCGTAGCATCCCCAACCCCCCCCCCCCCCCCCATGTAATAAAGTCCCAAAACCTACAGTAGATGATAACCGGGATGTGTTATAACATGATATAAGTCCCATCGAAACACCGATGTGTTATAAAACGAGATGAACTAACTAGGGATGCATACTGTTGAGAGCAAAACTTATATGAATCAGAGTTCTGCTGAAAACTGAATACTCTCTATTGAAAGATACTAAGACTCTTAAATAGCTTTTACAAGAAAAACAGAAAACTAACAAACTACTAACAGATTCCTATATTCTAGCAACGATCAAATCAGATGACCTCTTCACATACCGCGCATATGAGACTGTTTATGTAGCAAACCCGGCACATGTTATCCAAAACCACAGTTCTAGAAATTCACAGAAAAAATTATTTCAAACAGATATAAATTTCATCCAGCCCTAAATTTTCGACAAACTGTTGGAAAATAGTTATCTTCAACATGAAATACTAACCAGGAAACTCGAATGAAACCTCTGTTTTGTTAACGTCGTCAGTCAGTGTTACTAATCCAGGCACCGAGCTGTTGAGATTGGA
This sequence comes from Plectranthus barbatus, assembly GCA_026898455.1. Classification (NCBI taxonomy): domain Eukaryota; kingdom Viridiplantae; phylum Streptophyta; class Magnoliopsida; order Lamiales; family Lamiaceae; genus Plectranthus; species Plectranthus barbatus. Next base: position 20,778 of record JAPKLW010005330.1, read on the forward strand.
ATGAGAATCAGAAAACAGGAGGATTGTAAATTTGTAATACTAAACTGTTGCCAAATGTATCAAATGAATATTGAAACACAGAGCAGTTTCATCACTTCCTCAGTCAGCTTCAGGATTACACAATACCTCAATGATGCTGATGGAGAAACAACAGTTCAACGAGTCCTATAGATACATATTATGCAGATTTCACAAGCCAGCCAGCTTTTCAACACAAAATATATTATATAAAGAAGATGGAAAACTGAATAAAACTTACCATCATCATCCAACTTGAAAAAAGTGAGTCTCGGAGATTATTTCCAATTTAAGATAGAAAATAAGAAGCAAAATCGAACCCCTAAAAATCCCCAAATTTGAAAAACCCTACCAACAACTGAAGATGGTTTTGTTGGTAACGAAAATCATTACCCAGTAGAAATGAATAGCCAAAGCGATTCGAACCCTTACTCAATAAAAACAAGGAGAAGGCGAAAATGGCATCAAATTTATTATTGTATTACCTCTTCTTTTCCAATCTGCTGCGCCTCTTGCTTTTGACATATTTTATTTCTTATAATTTCCATTCCTTCTTCGAAGGGATAATAATAATAATAATAATAATAATAATAATAATAATAATAATAATAATAATAATAATTAAATCTCAAATAAAAGATATCTCCATTCAGAAAAAAAAAAACATAAATAAAAATAAAAATTTAAGAGAGAGAATCGAC
>JAPKLW010005331.1:0-21493 GCA_026898455.1 Plectranthus barbatus
ACTAAAATTTGTATATAACCGTCTAAAATATATTTCAAAACATTGTTCAATAGATTTTAAAAATAAGTCTGACGTCTATAGTTGTATGAAATCGTGTGTCAGAAATTACGAGCTCAAGGAAATGGCCTAAAAAAACCGGCCAGGTTATAAAAAAAAATCGGGAAAAAGCCCATCCAATCTAAAGATTTCATACAACTATTGACGTCAGACTTATTTTTAAAATCTATTAAAAATATATTTTAAAATATATTTTAGACGGTTATATACAAAATTTAGTCTAATTCGAAATTCAAACTGACCAATCTGCGAATATATATAACTCTTACATTCTTATTTTAATTTGTTTATTAAATTAGCTTTTTTCAGATTTATTATTTCAAAGTTTACTTGTTTCTTAACTGAATAATTATGTGGAAATTTTGCTGCAATTTACTAATTCTTTGTAGAGTGATGAACAATAATTTTCAACCACAGACGAATATTATTGAGCCATAGTTCAAAAAAATATGTAATTGATGGTAGGTATGTAACGCCTCAAATTTGTAAAGTAAATAATAGATAATAATTAAGTGAAATGGACAAGTCTCTTTTATTTTAAAATACTTGAAAAAGATATAATTGTTTTCATTTGAACAGAATAATAGTAAATATTTTATTTAAAAAACTTGCACATCATCATTTTACCTTAAAAATAGTACTCCCTCCGTCTCACTTGAATTGTCATACTAAATAGATAAGGCGTCCCAACCAAATTGTCATAATTTAAAAAATGACAACCTTTTCACACTCAATAATAAAATATTAATCCCACTAACTCATTTTACACTTACAACTATTAATTATCGTGCCGAAAAGAAATGCGACAATTATAATGGGACGGAGGGAGTAATAATTTTGGGTGAACAATTAAGGTAGTCCACGGCTATAGAGAATATATAAGCAGTCTGTGACTTAGCCCATTAGCCCGTCTAATAGTAAATACCTCTACAAAATATAATAATGATAAAAAGAGTGTATCAACATAGATCCCAACTTTGACGACTAAATTAGCCAAATATAACAAGGATAAAAAGAATGTCTACAACAATCTCCAATCCAAGAAGATGACTAAATGAGACAAAGATAATGTTAAAAAATAATAATAGTTGGACTTCACTCTTAAAAAAATATCGTGCATTTAAATGTGGCCAAGATATTAGGTAGCAGGAAAAATAATGTTTGGAATCAAATAAAAAATAACTAGTGGGTTAAAGTTAAAACTAATAAAATATGGGATTTATTATTTCAATTGAATTTTATTCCAAATAATTGAGTTTCTGGGAATTTTATCCCAGGTTTTCTAGGTTAGGGAATTTTATCTCAAATAATTGAGTTTCTGGGAATTTTATCCCAAGTTTTTTAGGTTAGGGAATTTTATCCCAACTTTTAATTTTGTTTGGAATTTCATCCAAATACTAACTTTGTAACATATTTGCTGAATCATTATTTTTTTTACATGGACACGACCATATAGAATTTTTTTTATCCAAAGAAAAACAAAAGCACGTAAGCAATTTAAATACAAAATCTCTAAATTCTAAAATACTTTCTTCTTAAATCCCGTCTCCTCCTCCCCTCATTCCTCAACGGTGGGATTTTTGATCATTTTTTTATGCTGATTAGGCCTATCGATGAGGTCAAACCTCTAACACAGAACAAAGAAAGGGATCTAAAATCACTTCTTGCGCGCAGGAATGAAAGCGTTGAGAGATACATCTCAACAGCTGCAGAAATCGAGCAAGCAGCGTGCAATTGTTACGCAGATCACATAAGCTTCACTGCAGCTGAGTTCGTGGAGATGCGGGTGCTCGATGCATGCTTCATCATCGCCATTAGTTCAAAAATCCCACCGTTGAGGAATGAGGGGAGGAGGAGACAGGATTTAAGAGGAAGTATTTGAGAATTTAGGGATTTTGGATTTAAATTGCTTACGTGCTTTTGTTTTTCTTTGAATAAATTTTTTTTACATGGACGTGTACATGTAAAAAAAAATAATGATTCAACAAATATGTAACAAAGTTAGTATTTGGGATGAAATTCCAAACAAAATTAAAAGTTGGATAAAATTCTCTAACCTAGAAAACTTGGGATAAAATTCCCAGAAACTCAATTATTTGTGATAAAATTCCCTAACCTAGAAAAACTTGGGATAAAATTCCCAGAAACTCAATTATTTGGGATAAAATTCATAGTTTTCCCTTCAAAGTTTACTTGCTTCTTAACTAGATAATCATGTGAAAGTTATTGAGGTTCCATTTGCGACCAAATTAAAATCATCAGAATAGTCAATGAAAACAACAAATAACAACAATAATAACATCCAACCTATTTCTCATCCAACATGATAGATATCATGTGACGTGCACAGAAAATGTTGTTTCATGTATAAAAAGATTCAAAAAGTCTTAGCGCTTGCTCAAAGATAAAGTACAACTTCAACATCAATAAAAGAGATCAGATTTGGCTCAGATCACTCAGATTCATCGTTTGTGGCTATTAACCATCAATTTAGACAGCTTAAACTAAAGAAGCATCGATCAAGCCAAGTTCATATATATATATAAACATCCTATACAAGAAAGAGACTAATATTTTCTCAAAATCAACACAGCAGTTGCATCAAAGTATATATGAGAAGTCAAAATGAGTGCTCATATTTAATCATCATATTCATATCAAAGAACTAGTTAACTATGGCAATTTTGAAAAAAAAAAAGAAAGAAAGAAAAAGACAAGTGAATTTGTGTTTCTTTTCAGAATTTCAAGATCAAACCAACAAAATCTCAGCATGAGTTAGATGGAACAAAATTAATTAAGAAGTCTTGAGATATATTCATAATATATCATATCTATATATGGAAAACTAAAGAAATAGAAGATATATTCTAACTTGGTTATACAAGATATGATATATTATGAATATATCTCAAGAAGAAGCATCAAGCCAAGACAAGAAAGAGACTAATATTTCTTGAGCTAGATCACAACACAACAGTTGCATTAAATCAGTATGCATTATATATATGTGAGAACTCTCAACATGAGTAATGTGTAAATTTTGAACTCACAAGAACATAATAATAAAAAATGTTGTTTGTTATATGTAATAAAATTCATAAACAAAAGTAGATGGTAGGATACTTGATAGAATGAGAAAAATCGGGATAAAATTTACTAAAATATAATTTCTTAAGCTATAAAAATCAGTACTTTTTTGATTGGCCGATTTGGTTGCATCATTAGTTGTCATTTCATTTCTTTTAAAACATATAAATTGTATTTAGTTGTCGCGCCCTCAAACCGGGCCTATTCGACAGACCCACGTGCGAACAATGCACGCTAAGGGTTTTAGTGGCTTAAAACAAATTCGACATTTATTTGAAGAGTAGTGGAAGCAATTCAACATTTAAAAAAAAGAACTTGATTTTATTTTCAAAAGAAAATAAAATCAAGTGTAGTGAAAGAAGGTATACATTTCCAAAAGGACTTAATTATGGAAATTAAATTCATCTTAATAGCATGAAGATTAAAAAGCGAGTGCCGCCAATTATTAACAAGGGATGATGAATCTGAATGATCTGAGCCAAATCCCTCTTCGCATTGAGAATACTCGATTTCATGTTTTAATTGAACTTTGAAAAATATAAATTCTTAAAATATGTTGAAGTTGCAGTTATCCTTGAGCAAGTGCGCAGGACTCTTGGAATTTGCATGTCGCGTGATATATATATATTAGTTGCATGAGAAATAGGCGGGATGTTGGGTGAACCTATGGAGTTCCCTGGGTATCAATTAAGCGTTAAATATAAATTTCAACCCAACCTAATTAAATAACTCACATTCAAATAATATTTTCCTTTTCTTTTTAATCTTAGAAACATAACTCAGACTTATCAATTATCATTATTATTTATTTTCCTACTTAGTCAATATATTAAAAATAAAAATTAATTAATATTACTCAATAACCTCTATAGGGCCATTCATGGATCGAGTCTAATCTGTGCCGGGTTGAATAGGCCTAGGCCATTTGACAACTATAACGATTGTTGCCGAGGTGAAGGGCCCAAATAGCGATGTCAATCAGACAAATCCTTCAAATTTTGAGTAAGCTCTATTCGGCTGCAAGATATATGATTTGGTTCAAATCGGCTGAAATTTTTTCGAACTAAAAAATCTTGACCCTTCGGTTTTCGAACTAATCAATCGGACACAAATTTATAAATTATTTTTTATTTTTCAATATTTTATATTTTTTTGTATGTCATTAACACCTTTAAATATTCTCTTTTAAAAAAGATTCTAAATAATATCAAACTTCATATATTCATCAATTTAAATATTAAACATATATTATTTTTTTATTTCATCAATATTTTAACTATATAAATAAAGTTAAATTTAATTATTTATTAAAAACTTCTTGAACTAAATGCAACTACATAAATAGAAAAAAAATATAAGTTAAATATTATAAATAGATTTTAGTAATATATTTATCATAAAAACATTAATAAAAAATTAGTCAAGTCAATCAATCAATTTTCGAGTTCAGCCTATCGAGCTTAGGATTATTAAGTCTCAGACTATTCAATGGGCTTAGGGTTCGAATTAATTTTTATCTGGCAGAAATATTCCAACTCTATCCAGCTTGGCTTAGGGTTCAAATTAATTTTTATCTGGCAGAAATATTCCAACTCTATCCAGCTTCTTGTTTTCGGTTGATTGGAGACTAAATTGAGACACTAGGTTTTAACCTAAATAAATTGATCAGGAATATAAATAATTTTGAATTACTCCGACTCTTTTTACATAAACCATGACCGACTATTTACCTGCGGATATCTGGAGAGAAATCCTCCTAAAACTGTCGGTCGAATCCTTAATCCGCTTCACCACCGTGTGCAAATCATGAAAGTCTCTCATAGTTAGTCCGGATTTTATGTACACCCACCTTTCTCTCTCAAAAAATCATTCTATTCTTCGTAGTTTCCACGAATATCTCAAGCATGATGACTATGTGCCGCTCGAGTTCACCCAATCCCGATGTAAGGGGTCTTTTCAGATAGACGCTTATTCGGACCCCAAAGTCCCCTTCAAATCCAAGCGTTACGTAATCGTGACTTGTAGCGATGGGATCGTATGCTTAACCCAGTTTTTGACCTTCTTATCTTGTCAGCCCTTCGTTGTATGTTTATGGAACCCTTCAGTTAGAAATCATGTGCTTTTGCCACCGGCAATCACCACTCCGAAAGTACCCTACAAGGTTGTGCTAGGGTTTGGAGTCTGATGCGGCTAAAAGTTCAATCAAAATTAAACTCCTAGCTATACAAGAATAAAATTTGTCAAATCCAGGTCCTTCTTCCCTTCGCCTGCTAGATTACCGGGATACTATAGCAAAGTCTAATAGCTAGGTAAGATAAAATCGTTGAGTTATTTCTATCAATCTAGGCACTTAATTTAAACCTATGCTAACAACATATAACAAACAATGAATTAAACCAACAATTAACATTCAATCTCAATCAATCAAATCAATTCTCTCCAAACTTTGATAAACCAAAACAAACAAATACTCAAATGAGGTAGATAGGATGTTGAAATAAACGTAGATGTAATCCAATTAGGTTAATCATTGATGTAAACACATTTTAATCCCTAGGAGATTGAACAATCCACCCTACACTCGTTAACCCCTTGTCACAGCGAGCTAACGGTTGATGATGCTAAGACTTGCAAACAGCTGCGTTATTAAGCCCTAGACCACTCCAAATAGAACGTCAATTATTGCCCTACGACCTAGCACCGCACATGGATTGAAACTAAAATCGTATGAATCTACACTATTCACGACGATTCCGCCCGTGTGTTGGCTGCAGCGTTCACGTCAACTACCTCCTAAGTTGGCTATTACCTACACCTAAGAGGTAAGGAACAAGTTCTAGTGCAATTCAAGCTCTCAAAGGAAAGTAAACAAACAATTATCAACCTTAATTTTCATGCATCCTTGTTCAAATCAACATCCAAATTGAATTAGAGCATCATACCTCTCAATTGTAACAATACAAAGTTGAAATCAAATACATCCATTACAATTGATAAGTAGAAAGTGGAATCTTCCCCAATTGGATTTGTTAGGTCTTGATCTACCCCCTTGGATCTTCAATTCTCCTCCAAGGATTGATGAATTTAGCTCCTTGATACTCTAGGATTGAGATGGAATCGTGATGGAAATTGGAATATAGGGGAACTCCTAACTAGATCTAATGTAAAAATGGCAAAAGTTCCCCAAATAACTGAATTTTCCCCTTTTATAGACAAGCAAACAGGGCCTCGGATCGCCCGGTCGAAGTATGGCTCGCCCGGTCGAAGCTGGAAACCGCCAAATTGCAAGAAATCTCGGTCTGGCTCGCCCGGTAGGATTTGGCTTGATCGAGCCATCCTTCTGTTGGCAAGGCTCGGTCGAGCAGACTCAGCTCGGCCGGTCGAGCTCTCTGTCCAGCTTGGCTCGACCGGTCCTGCTCCGCTCGGCCGGTCGACGCCTCCAAACTCCAAACTCGTGCGATTTTCCTCCAAAACTCCACCAAAAATGCTAGTTTATGCTCAAAACCTATCCTACAACATTCAAAACACGAAAACACAACAAAAGAATAACAAAAACATATGATATGAGAGTAAAATGGCCGCAAACATGCACGCTCACACATCGAAAAATAGGTCATTTTACGCACATATCATAATCCCCCAAACTTGAACCTTTGATTGTCCTCAATCAAAACAAAGTAAAGCCATTAATCTACCTCGTGCAATACCTCATAGCTCATCAAGATCATCTTAGCATGTTCAAGTAAAACGAGATTATCACCTAACTTTGTAACAAGGTTAATGCTAAGGACATGCACCACTCATCAAAAATGGATACAAGAAATGAAAGCACTCCCTCACGTGTTTAGGGAAGATGAGATTCACACAATCACAAGATATCGAGCTTGATTTCCATAAGCTTGCATCCATTCTCACCACTATACTACAACGAGTTAGTTTCTAGAATCAAAAAGGTCTTTTCACGGGTTGTAACGTGGCTAACTAAACGGTGGGTGATTTTGGGCCAAAGTGACTAAACTTCTCAATTTTCCAAAACCCCCAAACTTGTTCTTTTCGAACCACTACAAACCCTGAGGCTTTTCCATTTCACAACACACACTTTTTTTTTCTTTTTTTTCTTTTCTCTTTTTTTTCGTTTTCATCATTTTTCAATTGCACCATCATCCATTCATTTTGTCGGTGCCTCTCTTTTTTTTTTTCAAACACTTGCACCAAAAATTTCGTTGGTGCTACATTTTCTAGGATTCAAACCAATCCTTTATTCCATATCTTTCATGCCTCAACATTTCCCATCAATACAAATTCAATCAATTCCCAACCCAACTCTCATCACCGTATTCACCCTCATACACTCTTTCCCCCCAAACTTGATCCTAATTATATCAAAGAAGATTCACCAATAAAGCTCAATCACGGGGGTCAAAGATACGAAAGGCAAAATAATGATAACAACCACCTTATACTCCCGGTGTGAAAGGTAGGACTAAGAATCGATGGCCTAAGATCATTTTCTAGTTACACACTCATGTCAATAGATAGAGAACGGATGCAAGTTCTAGATCTCGTACTCTAAATCTTGCCACTCACAAACAATATAGATATGACAATATCATGGCTCAAACCTCACAGCTTTTTGTCAAGTCCTATGCATTAACCACATACAAAACTCGGCAATTCAAAAGTTAAACTTAAATCATGCTTCGAAAACCAGATTCCGCCCTATCATTGGTTGAGGTAAACATCAAACTCCACTAAGTAAATCATGATTAAATCTCAAGCCTCATTTGGGTTCATCACACACACACAAGCACACAACAATCCTAACAACAATCTACATGCCATAAAACGATTATAATGAAACTAATTGGTAGGAAGAACGATAGAAAGCGTTACCCATCAGTAGGCACGATCACCGCTCTCCAGTCCTTATTTGCACCTACTACGAATCAACACAAACACCACCAAACTATTGAGCATAAACAAGCCGATTAAGTTCTCATTTCCACCGACTTCCACAAACCAAACATCAACAAAAATAAAGCAATATCCACTAGCTCCACCATTCATACCAAACCATTACACATCCACATACCAAAACCAAATAGAAAGGATTAAACACATGCAAGCTCGCCAAAATATTCCATCAACACATCATATTAAACCATTAAAATCATCATCCAAATCCACATTCAAAACCAAAGTAAAGGTAAATCAATATCCTTATACAACCCAATCGAATATCCAAATCATTCAAATTCAACTAAACTAAACTAAACTAAACTAGACTAAAGATAGAGATAGAGATAAAGGAGTGAACCAGAAGAGGGCACCGGATACCGACCACTCCCCCCAAACTTAGTCAAGTGAGACTAAGTTTGTAAAAAGGTACCCGGTGCACTCGCACTTCCTTCAGTCTGCTGGGTCCTGTGGTGGCTGATCACAGCAACAGTAGCGGCAGGGTCTGGGAAGCACCTCCTCACATCGAGACATCACCAATCTAGTCATATCCAGATGAGCTTCAGTACTCATCAACCAATTAGACCTATCCTCGGAATCATCAATCTCAGTTAACACACGGTTAGGCAATTCAATCCCAAAATCTCCAAACTTATAAAAATAACAGACACCCAATTTTTCAGGAACCAGAAAAGCTTTAGTGACTAGAACAGTTGTGTTAAGGCTCAACCCAAGAGCGAATACTCCCGACATATCAAAACCACAAGCCTTAAAAATAGGAAATAGTAATCCACCACCACAAATAATCGAATTATCAGCACCAATTGTATTGCTCCAATTTTCCATCAACCATCCTCCAATAGAAAAGGGCCTCCCATGCAGTAACGCAAACAGAAATTGGAAATCAGACATACTAACAGCACCAGATCCATAAAAACCACAAGACCAGCCCTCTAACATAAGGTGGAGATACCGAAAGATAGGATTCTTAATCATGAATGACCTACAAGACTGCACATCGAAATCACCCAAAATACTAACTCCAGAAATTGATTTCCACAATTCAAGAGGATTAAGCTCATCGAATACACACACAGATTCCACTAAACACCTGATAATCTCGTTATTTCACTCACTTATCTATGTTATTTTTATATTATTTTATGTATTTTTATTGATTATATATATATATTTTATGCATGATGTCAGTATTAGGTGGTTTTAGGTGTGTTTTGATGTTTATGCAGGTTTTTAGGCCTAAACTCATGAGAAAACCATTCCGAAAGCAGTGACGTGTAAGAGTAGCAATGAATATTTCTTCCACAAGAGGAATTCAAGCTATTGGCGCATGTCAATGGATGATGCTTTGAGTTAGCTCTCCAACGCAACTAGAATCGGGTCAATCGGAGTTCGGAAGAGGAAGTTATGGCCAAAACCGTGAGACCGCGCAGACGAGGCACAGTGCTCGACGAAGGGAAAAGGCAGATCGACGGAAGCAAAGGCCGCGTCGATCGCTGCCAATGCTCGTCGATCGACGAAGATTTCCAGGCCCAGCGATCGATGCCATATTGCCACGGTCGACGCGCATGCGGGAAACCTAATCCGGATCTGATTTGGAGATTAATGCATATCTAGCCCTAGATTTGATATGATACACCTCCACCTCTATATATATATCCTTGTAATTCCGATTTTTAAGTGTGCTTTATTCTAGATTTTAGATTTTGAGAGATTCCAAGAGTTTTTAGAATTTTATGTTTGAAGACAAGTTCCTGCGGGAAGATTTCCGGATTCCAGTTTTTATGCAATTCAGGTTTTATTTTTCCATGATGAATATTACCTTGAATATGTGTAACTAAATCCTTTCTCAGATTCTAGGGTTTCGAACTATCAATGTATGCATGTTGTGATTAATTGAATTATTTTCCCTTTCCCTTCGTAGTTTGTGAAATCTGTGCTTATTCATAATCTTGATTTGTTGGCCACATCTTAGGATTATCTAGTTGATTACTTGAGACGTAACTGTGATAGTTTTCAATCGAAAGAGATTTTCACAATATAATTTGATTTCTTGTCGTAACTGAAGGAGATTAATTGTAGGAATAAATCTGTAGATCTTTGGAGTTAGTTAATTTATCTTGAGACTAAGCGGAGATAGGTAATTAATTAATCTACTTTACGAATTGTCCAACAAAGAAGTTCATAATACTTTTCTGATGTTTCACTACGAAGAGGAATTAAAATTGGGAATTAATCGATTCATTCATCCATGTCATACTTGATAGGTAGATATCCCTGGAATCTGTGCTTCTCTTATTTGACTTCAAAAGCTTTTCAATTTTCTGTTTAATTTTCATTAGCAAGTATTACAATTTTCAAAACAACAAAACTTTTTATCTGATTTTCCTAACCAGTATTTTAAGAACGTCTGATTTAGTATTTAGGATTTTTCGTTGCTTCATTCCCCTGGATCGATAATCTTAGGGTTTACAAATTTATTTGCCACTATTTCTATAATTAATCTGTAGAAATTACAGTGATCAAAATTGGCGCCGTTGCCGGGGAGTGAACAAAATTAATCTTACTATTAAATCTGTGATTGAAATACTGATTTAGGCTGTAATTTTTGTACTTTTCTCTGAATTTCCGTATTTTCGTCATTCACATCGATCGACATGACACCCACGTCGATCGACGAAGTTGTGTTCCTTTCGTCGATCGACGCCTCATCTCGTCGATCGACGCCGTACTTGTTTTCAGATTTTCGGTTTTTCGTATTTCAGTTCGTTTTGTTTTATTTTCAGTTGTACCTCACTACCTCCTTTGCTGTACAGGTAATGCATGAGTACAAGAGCTAGAGGAAAAGACCCGCTTTATTACTATCCGGACATTGAAGCCACTTGCAGAAAGATCCGGTCTTTGAGCGAATCTGATGATTTCCTTCCTTCTCTGCCTGATGACATTCGGGGGGAAGAAGTTTTCCAGGAACTCATTCCTCAATTCAGTCCATGTGCTTATGCTCTCCTTGTCCAGTGCAGTGAACCATGATTGTGCCTTATCCCTCAGAGAGAATGCGAACAGACGCATTCGGATGGCACTCTTACTGACTCCTCCGATTTTGACAGTGTTGCAGAGCATCAAGAACTTATCCAGATGGGCATAGGGGTCCTCAGTAGCCCTTCCTCCGAATTGATTTTGTTGCACCATCTGCACCAATCCGGTCTTCAGCTCAAAATTGTTGGCATTGATGCCAATCCTGAAGTCTGTCTCCCTGAACCGAGGTTTATACCGGTTCTGCATGGCTTCCTCTTCTTCCTCATCGTCAGACTCCCCTGACGGATCCTGGTTGTCATCCTCTCCATTGTCGGGATTGTCATCAAACAGTGGGTTATGGCGAAGATGAGGTCTCTTTCCAGATTGTATTGTTGGATTTGCGCCCTCATAGCTTGGACTTCTTGGAGAAGCACAGCCTGCTCCTCTGCAGTTAGCACTGGTGGAGGCGGTGGTACGTTATCTTCCATCGTGTGATTACTTGAGCTTTCCTGAGCACGCTTATTCCTTCGGATCTTTCTGCAAGGGGGTTCAATGTCCGGATAGTAATAAAGCGGGTCTTTTCCTCTAGCTCTTGTACTCATGCACTACCTGTACAGCAAAGGAGGTAGTGAGGCAAAACTGAAAATAAACAGAACGAACTGAAATAAGAAAACTGAACCTCTGAAACGAATAAGGCGTCGATCGACGAGACAAAGCGTCGATCGACGAAAGGAAAACAACTTCGTCGATCGACAAGAATTAGCGTCGATCGACGTGAAATACGAAAATGCGAGAAAAATTTCAGAAAATATGAAAATTACAGCCTAAATCAGTATTTCAATCACAGATTTAATAGTAAGATTATTTCTATTCATTCCCCGGCAACGACGCCAATTTGATCACTATAATTTCTACAGATTAATTATAGAAATAGTGGCAAATAAATTTGTAAACCCTAAGGTTATCGATCCAGGGGAATGAAGCAACGAAAAATCCTAAATACTAAATCAGACGTTCTTAAAATACTGGTTAGGAAAAGCAATTAAAAAGTTTTGGTTGTTTTGAAAATCGCAATACTTGCTAATGAAAATTAAACAGGAAATTAAAAGGCTTTTGGATTCAAATAAGAGAAGCACAGATTCCAGGGATATCTACCTATCAAGTATGACATGGATGAATGAATTGATTAATTCCCAATTTTAATTCCTCTTCGTAGTGAAACATCAGAAAAATATTATGAACTTCTTTGTTTGACAATTCATAAAGTAGATTAATTAATTACCTATCTCCGCTCGGTCTCAAGATAAATTAACTAACTCCAAAGATCTACAGATTTATCCCTACAATCAATCTCCTTCAGTTACGACAAGAAATTAGATTATATTGTGAAAATCTCTTTCCATTGAAAACTATCACAGTTACGTCTCAAGTAATCAACTAGATAATCCTAAGATATGGCCAACAAACTCAAGATTAGGGAATAAGCACAGATTTCACAAACTACGAAGGGAAAGGGAAAATAATTCAATTAATCAAACATGTATACATTGATAATTCGAAACCCTAGAATCTGAGGAAGAGATTAGTTACACATATTCAGAGGAATATTAATCATAGAAAAATACAACCTGAATTGCATAGAAACTTGTATCTGAATGTCTTCCCACAAACTTCTGTCTTCAAACATAAACTCTAAAATTCTTGGAAATCTCTCTAAAAACTGAAATCTGGAATGAAGTATGATAAAAAGGTCAAAAGGTACTCTCAAAATCGACATTATTAGGATATTTATAGAGGTGGGGGTGTATCCTATCAATTCTAGGGCTAAAGATATCAATAAATCCGATTTTTATCAGATTTCCGCTCCAGCAGAGAGGCTCGTGTCGATCGTGGCTGATCCACGTCGATTGACGAGGCTTCCTGGTCTCCGTCGATCGATGCTGATTGGCATCTGTCGACGCGGCTTCTCGTCCCTTCTGCGCGGTCTCACGGTTTTGGCCATAACTTCCTCCTCCAAACTCCGATTGACCCGATTCCAATTGCGTTGGAGAGCTAACTCAAAGCATCATCCATTTCCATGCACCAATAGCCCGAATTCCTCTTGTGGAAAAACTCTTCACTGCTACTCTTACACGTCACTGCTTTCGGAACGATTTTCTCGTGAGTTTAGGCCTAATAAACCTGCATAAACATCAAAACACACCTAAAACCACCTAATATTGACATCATACATAATATATATATATAAACTCAATAAATCTACATAAAATAGTAGGAAAATAATATAGATAAGTGAGTGAAATAATGAGCTTATCAGAAGACGTACTTGTGAAGGTGAAAGACTTCATCATTCCAGCAGACTTTGTGGTGCTTGACATGGAAGATGACCACAACATCCCGCTTATCTTGGGGAGATCTTTCTTGAAGACTGCTGGAGCATTGATTGACATTCGAGACGGAAAACTGACGTTCCGAGTTAATGATGAGTCGGTCACCTTCCCCATCTACAAAGCAGTTCAGAAGCGTAATGAAGGGAGCTACCCGGAAGAGTGCCACATGATCAAATGTTCAAATCCGGTGATTTCCTCTCCCTTTTTTTCTCTTAAAATTGATTCGAATTTTCTGGAGAACCGCTTACTACACTTTTTGTGTTTGTCTTCAGGTTTGGATAAGGCGAACGATGAGCTTGTGGATCGGGTGATGAAGCTGGATGTACCCGAGGGATTAACTCAGGAGAAAGAGAACAAACAGAAGCGGTTACCAAGCCGACGCAGTCAGAAAAAGAAAAGAAAACATGGAAATACCACCACGTCGATCGACGGACACCATGCGTCGATCGACGCAACCTTTGGATCCTCGTCGAATCGTCGATCGATGCACGAAGGAAGACAGAGATGGAGTTTTCATCAGCGCGACGTAGAAAAGGGAAGTTTCACCAATGTCAACCGATGCAAATCGGGGAAAGCTGCAATCTAACTCTGATCCGCTGGTTCTGAAACTCAAGATGCTTCCGGCACACCTCAGGTATGGGAAGTTGGAAAAATTACTACGAGTTCTACGGAAGTACAAGTCCGCCATTGGGGGGACATTGAAAGACACCAAGAAATGGAGGATGCAAGTTGCCAAGAACAAAGATGGAAAGGAGGTCGCGAAAGGACATGCATGGACCCGACCTCCCTGATGATGATTGAAGACTTCGGGGGATAAAAAAGTTGATGTCTGAGATCAACTACCAGGTATCGTTCCCTCTTTTGTCTGATTTTCAAACTTATTCCACTCTTCGAGTTGGAAATAAGTTTGGGGGGGATGTGGACAAGAGATGGAACGTCCTATCTTTTATTTATTCTGCTTTCTGTCTTCTATTTTATGCTTTCCGTCTTTAAATTTTTCGACTTTTGTTTTTAATTCTTCGTATTTTTATGCTATTTTGTGGGGAAAATTTTCAGTTTTGAGATAACCTGAACGAGATTGTGAGATTAGAATTGATTGAGGATTGAGTATTGAATTGATTGAGATTGTGGTTAGATGCCTATGAATGTAGAAAACCGCATGATAGGACTAATTTGACACTTATACTTGCATGATGATTGAGCTGATTTGAAATTGACTGTGGAAGAAAAAATTTTGAATCCTTGAGTGAGAAATTTGAGCCTTTATTTCGTTTGATGTGAGATTCACATGTGTGTTTTGATTTCTCTAGAACTTGCCTATTTTCTGTGTTGAGACTGCATAGTGTGCACAAGTTGAGAAAATGATCTTAGGCCATCTTTGATAACCCAATATCCTAAACACTGTCCCTTCACAATAAATTTTTCCCTAGTTAGCCACTTTGAGCCTGTACAATTTTTCTTTCCTTGTCTATGAGATTAAGAAAAGTATTGTCTCACTCATGTCTTGAGTTGTGGTATGTATGGGATTGATTAGTGAATCGGTGATAAGAAATGTTAAATTAGTGGTGAAAAGATGTATGTTTGAGAAGCTCTAGAAATAATTAGAATTCTTATAAGCTCTATGAAAAGAAAAGAATATAAAATTATCAAAAAGAGCATAAGAGATTCAATATGAGCTAGAAAAAAAAAAGGTTGTGTATTTGTTGATATATTTGAGGAGATGAGGTGGATGATGAATAGAAGGTGGTTTGGATTGATTGAGGAAGTACAACTTGATTGATTTTAGTCACTTGGCCATATTTCCCTACCTTTCACAAAAAAGCCTACATTACAACCTAATGAAAGTCCTTTTTTATTCTAGACTTGTGTGCACATTCTAGCAGTGGAGATATTAGAAAATCTGCAAGCCTATGGTAGAAACTTCTTCATACATGTTTTTGAGTGCTTTCATCTTTACCTTAAACACTTGAGAGTTGAGCGACACACTTCCTGTGAGTTCTTCCACGGTTGATGAATTTTCTGTCTCTTTCAAATTGCTTGTGGGTAGTGGATTCTTGGTTCTTGACTGTGAAGAATCTTGTGAGGCATTGCACTTTAACCACTTGATCTTTTGATTTCTTTCTTGCATATTGATTGAGGACAATCAAACGTTCAAGTTTGGGGGATTTGATAAGCTCGTTATTTCACTCATTTATCTATGTTATTTTTATATTATTTTATGTAGTTTTATTGAGTTTATATATATATTTTATGCATGATGTCAGTATTAGGTGGTTTTAGGTGTGTTTTGATGTTTATGAAGGTTTTTAGGCCTAAACTCATGAGAAAACCGTTCCGAAAGCAGTGACGTGTAAGAGTAGCAATGAATATTTCTTCCACAAGAGGAATTCGACATATTGGTGCATGTCAATGGATGATGCTTTGAGTTAGCTCTCCAACGCAACTGGAATCGGGTCAATCGGAGTTCGGAAGAGGAAGTTATGGTTAAAACCGTGAGACCGCGCAGACGAGGCACAGTGCTCGACGAAGGGAAAAGGCAGATCGACGGAAGCAAAGGCCGCGTCGATCGCTGCCAATGCTCATCGATCAACGAAGATTTCCAGGCCCAGCGATCGACGCCATATTGCCACAGTCGACGCGCATGCGGGAAACCTAATCCGGATCTGATTTGGAGATTAATGCATATCTAGCCCTAGATTTGATATGATAAACCTCCACCTCTATATATATATCCTTGTAATTTTGATTTTTAAGTGTGCTTTATTCTAGATTTTAGATTTTGAGAGATTCCAAGAGTTTTTAGAATTTTATGTTTGAAGACAAGTTCCTGCGGGAAGATTTCCGGATTCCAGTTTTTATGCAATTCAGGTTTTATTTTTCCATGATGAATATTACCTTGAATATGTGTAACTAAACCCTTTCTTAGATTCTAGGGTTTCGAACTATCAATGTATGCATGTTGTGATTAATTGAATTATTTTCCCTTTCCCTTCGTAGTTTGTGAAATCTGTGCTTATTCATAATCTTGATTTGTTGGCCACATCTTAGGATTATCTAGTTGATTACTTGAGACTTAACTGTGATAGTTTTCAATCGAAAGAGATTTTCACAATATAATTTGATTTCTTGTCGTAACTGAAGGAGATTAATTGTAGGAATAAATCTGTAGATCTTTGGAGTTAGTTAATTTATTTTGAGACCGAGCGGAGATAGGTAATTAATTAATCTACTTTACGAATTGTCCAACAAAGAAGTTCGTAATACTTTTCTGATGTTTCACTACGAAGAGGAATTAAAATTGGGAATTAATCGATTCATTCATCCATGTCATATTTGATAGGTAGATATCCCTGGAATCTGTGCTTCTCTTATTTGACTTCAAAAGCTTTTCAATTTTCTGTTTAATTTTCATTAGCTAGTATTACAATTTTCAAAACAACAAAACTTTTTATCTGATTTTCCTAACCAGTATTTTAAGAACGTCTGATTTAGTATTTAGGATTTTTTGTTGCTTCATTCCCCTGGATCGATAACCTTAGGGTTTACAAATTTATTTGCCACTATTTCTATAATTAATTTGTAGAAATTACAGTGATCAACACCCAAATATCCTATCAATATCCTGTCTACTCAAGGAAAACTCTTGACCAACAAGTTTAAACTTTACCAGAACCAGAGCACCATTTGCACTCCATGTGACTTGAACAGAGGCCAAGAATTCTTTCGTCACCCTCACGTACGACGACCATCTCCCATGAATTAATTTCCTCCATCCCATGCGAGTGAGCAACTTCCACACATCCTTCTTCAAATCCAATGCTTCCAAAGTTTCCTGACAGAGATATGTTGTTCCAATCACTTGCCTTTGTGTCAACATAATGAACCTTGCATATTCATCATCATCAAATCCCTCGGGCCTGCAAATAGAAGAAGAAGGAAATCCACGTCCATGCTCGTTAGCCATAGTACTTCAAAAGAGTAGAATTACACACACCGAGATGATAATGAGTCAAAGAAAATTATGGAAAAGAAATTTCAACTGCGATGAAGAATGGGCAAAGTGGGATCGAGCCCGATTATTTAAATTTGCGCGTGGCTCGGCCGAGCAGCAGATGGCTCGATCGAGCGACGCTGCTGTCCTAGTGCATTTGGGTTGGCACGATTTGGCTCAGCCGAGCCTGCCTTGCTCGGCCGAGCGAGGGCTCTGCCCACGATCCTGCTGCCTGGCACGGTTGAGCTCGGCCGAGCTTGTCTTGCTCGACCGGGCGAAGCCCCCTTCTCGATTCTTTTTTGAACTCATTCCTGCACTATCCTGGTCACTTCGCCTCAATCATTTCTGCTCTTTAATCACAATGCCAATCAAACTTGTAAATCCACAAGCAATTAAGAATCCTCAATAAAACACTAAACAACATTATTCAACCAAAATTGAAAAACTAACAAGTATTCAAACATGAAAATTAACAAAATTAAAAAAAAATTGGGTTGCCACCAAACAAGCGCTTTTTTAACGTCGATATCTCGACGACCATACCTCCCAATCAATCATGATCAAACGGTGCTGATCCCGAACTCATACCTCGACTTATCACCACGTGATCCTCCGGGAAGAACAGCTTTCTTCTTGCACTTCGAGGCGGATCCGTATCCACTCGAGCCTTCTTTGTCCGACCTTGATTGTATTCATCTAAATCTCCCGGATCATCTTTTTCTTCATTATCGTCCCCCATGAGGTCTAATCCTGGGTCGAGCACGTCCTTCAACCTTTTTTTCTATCAACTTTCTCCTCTTCAAACTCTTTGGAGGTAAGGAAAAGACAACTTCTTTTCCACAACAACGGAAAGTGAGCTCCCCCTATTTCATGTCGAAGAGTGCATCGGCGGTATGCAAGAAAGGCCTTCCAAAAATCAATTGAATGCCACCCTTGTTCTTCATGTCCACCACGAGAAAGTCTCCCGGAAATGTGAATGTCAAGACCTCCACAAGCACGTCTTCAACTATTCCACGGGGGCAAAAGAGAGCATGATTTGCCAATTGTAAGACTTGACTTGTAGGTTTAAGATTTCCAACCTCCAACTCCTTGTACAAGTCCCATGACATTATATTCACACTAGCACCGGAGTCACACAAGGCTTTCTCAACTATCACATCTCCAATTTTGCAACCAATGACAAAACCGCCCGGATCCTCCTTCTTGCTAGCTATGCTCTTCTCTTCATATTCATTACTTCCCGATTCATTTGGTTCACCATCCGAGATTACCTCAACTCCAACAAGTTCATCCAACATGGGTACACGTTCAATCTCTTCCGATAGTGGCATCTCTATATCTCCTTTTTTCACATAATCAAAGAAATGCACATTTTCAGGTTGTTCTTCTTTCTTTTCTTCCACATTCTCAACTTCCAACTCCTTTCCATCTTCCTTCACTATACTCCCTTCTTCTTCGATCTCCACACTTTCCACTTTTGGAGTCATGACCTCCAATTTCTCATTCATTCTATCTTCACCATCAATCATATTGCAACTTTTCTTTTGTACAACTTCCGTGTCGCTTGGAAATTTCCCAGCTTGGTGTTTTCCACTTAACTGTTTGGCGATTGAGGAAATTTGCAGCTGGATCTCCGCGAACATCCCGTCATACTTCTCAAAGCGCTTATCAATCTCTTCACTTGGATTTCTCCTCATCTCTTGATTCACATATCTACTACCTCCCCTAGCATATCCTCCTTAGCTACTACTCCCTCCTCCTTCTAATTGCATTTGAGGATTGAGAGCGTTGTGATTGCAGTATTTTTTATCAAGTATAAATTATCGAACACGAAGACTCAATTCGCCCGTTATTCAAGTAAAAGTCTGATTTTGAAACCTAATATCTAGATGCGATAAAATACTTTGAATATCAAATTCCAACTATCTAACATGCAATTAACGACTAAAACAATTAAATAAACTTCAATTCGACTAAGTAAATTCCAAAGGAGAACGGTTGAGGAATATAGGATGGATTGGGAGTAGATTATGAATATGTTTGGACTTGTCACTCACACGAACCAGATTCAATAGATAGCATGGGTCGGTTCATCAAACTCTAGTTAAAACCCTTAGTACCGGTGCAATAACCGTTGACTAATTGAAATCTCTACCTAAGTCTAGGTATATTAATCTCAATTAACTCCCAAAAGCACATGAACTCATTGACCTAGATACCAATTCACCTATCTTCTAAGTGAAATAATACCCAATTATTATTGCAATCCCCTCTAATGCACAAACCTATCAAGTTAATTCATTGAGGTATACTTTCCAACACATGGTGATCAATCATGAAAGGAACACAAATTGAATCCACAATAATAATCAAAACCTTGAAAAACTTCAATAATCCAAATCCAAACAATATTCAAATCATCCCAATCACATCCAAATCCTCAACAATGAGTTTAGCTACTCATAATTCTAAATGAATTCATCAAAACCATAAAGTAGAACATAGAAGAGAAAGTAGAATAAATAAGCTTAGGAATTAATGATGAATCTTCAATCTCGCTTCGAATCCTTCCTTCCACCTTCAATTTCCAGCTTTCCGGAAGTGAAAATCGCCTCTGATTATGCCTTAGTCTCTCTAGGGTTTTCAAAAGTCAAACCCCTTCTCTGTCACAGCTCTTGGCCTTTTATAGGTGGAAATCCCGCAGCCCAGTCAGACCCATCGCGAACGGGATGCTCAAGAACGAAATCTCATCCCGCTCGGGATGGATCGGGGTCAGAACCCGAAGATCCAGACCCGTCCCGAACGGGACCATATGGTTCCGAACGGGACCGGCCACGGCGTCTCGCTTCTCGTCTTCATCTTCTCGCCACTTTGACGTATCCCGGACGGGAGGTTGCGTCCCGAGCATCGGTCCCGAACGGGACAGACCCATCCCGCTCGGGACAGGCTACGACGATTCGACACTTAGCCATTTTTTAAGCTTTTTCTATCCAAAACGGGACCTAGTCGTCCCGAGCGGGATTATTCACGGCCCATGCTCCCTTTTTAGCTCAAAAATCGCATTTTTTTCACCTTTTTCACATCCTGCACACACAAAACAACTCCAAAACACCAAGTGAAGGAAAACCAAGAAAAGAAGAGATATGTGTGTGATTTGTGTACCAACTTCTCACCAATTCATTCAATTCACATCCCAAAAATCATGCAAATTACACACATATCACGTTGTTAGGATTTGCATAAGAGAAGTTGGGGTGAAACCGGTTGGATGGATGATAGTACATATTTCCCTGAGGGTTGTATTGAGGTCGATTGTTGTACCCCATTCTTTGATTGACGAAATTCACATTCTCCGGATAAGCATTCTCAGGCTTAAGTATCATCATATCCTCTTTTCTACTCCCCGAAGTAGATAACATGTCAAGCTTTCTTTGCATGGCAGCGATTTGTTCTTTGAAATCCTCAGTCTCATTAGCATCATTTACCGACTTCACCGGTCTATAATCTTTCCGTTCCCTTGGCCATTGGAAACTATTTTCGGCCATCTTCTCAATTGTCTTCCAAGCGTCTTCCTCTTCTTGATCGAGGAATGCACCTCCCGATGAAGCATCCATCATGACTTTGGTATCATAATTCAATCCCCCATAGAATTGGTAAATTTGTTGACTCCGGGAAAGACCATGTCGAGGACACTTGCGTAGAAGCTCTCGGAACCGATCCCAAGCTTCATAAAGAGGTTCATCGTACCTTTGCCCAAACGATGTTATATCAGCCCTTCTCTTCAAAGTCAAACTTGGTGGAAAAAAGTAGATACAGAGTTTATACTTTGTTATTGATTTATAAAAGACAGCAGAACTCTTATTTGAAAGCATGATATACAAGTTTTCATGTTAAGTCACAAACGACAATCAGATAACTGGCCATCAAAATATTTAAAAATATATATTTGAATTCAAGCTATAGCATACATCAACACTTA
>JAPKLW010005332.1:0-21490 GCA_026898455.1 Plectranthus barbatus
TTTTTGTCTTTAAGACTCTGGGAGAGCGAATCTTGAATTCTGCTGGTAACATCCGACTGGTAGAACATACTGGTGATCTTGTGCTGGCAGTCTCTGCTGGTGACTTAGCGCTTGCACAATCTTAGTCTACCAATTTGTCTGGATGTTAACTCTTGGAATCTCCGATGACTGGTGGCTTCACCGCTGGTGAATAGTGTCAGTCAGAACACGTATTCTGCTGGTAGGATTTGTCAGCCTCCTGCTGGTGAAATCCTTCCAACTGGTGAACAGTTGCCAGTCATTAGCTCTTGACTCCATGCTGATGAACAGTGTCAGCATGGGTCTGTCAGTCGTCTGCTGGTGAAATCCTTCACCAGGTAAGAGATTCTCATGCTGATGAACAGTGTCAGCATGTCTTGATCAGCTACGACTTACAACTCAAAAGACCTAAACAGGACTTTACATTTGAGACTAGAGCTATTCTAGAGACAAACTGACGCTGGTTGGACTTAGGATTTGATCCACCAAAACACTTAAACACCAAATCAAGGATCTAAGCTATCAACTGGGGAAGGGAAACTTAGATAATTTTCCCAACAGAAGAGGCTCACGAGGAGACACACGAGGAGGAGGAGGCTCATGAGGAGACATATGAGGAGCATCATGTGGAGCAGCCTCGCCACCAGGAGAGGGGAGGCTCATCCCGACAGCCGCACGAGCAGCAGCTCATTTACTACGAGCGTTGCATGCAGCGTGTGGCGTTCGAGCAGAGGCTCAGCCATCTGGAGCAGCAGTGGGACGAGTGGAACGCCCAGCTCCAGGCCATTGCAACGGCACAGCAGACCCAGGCCACCGAGCGAAGATCTTTCGAGGCCATGCAGCGCCAGCATTGGACGGCGGATGACCGGCATTTCGCCCTGGAGCGGGCGCGTTGGGAGCAGCAGCAGCAGGCACATGAGGAGCAGATGCGGCAGTTCATGGCCAGATTCCTACAGTACTGGCCCCTGCCGCAGTGAGGATTCACAGAGGTTTTTCCCACACATCTCCGTGATCTTTTTCCCCCAACTTATTCTTTCCTTCGTGTAGAATAAGTTTGGGGGAGGGGGATGTGATCGGTCGATGTGTGCTTCTTACCTTTTCTATCTTTTATCTGCTCCACCTGTTTGATACTGATGTACTAAATTTTGATACTCATTTGATACATTGCATCGTGAACCACTTTTATTGTTTTTGTTATTCGTATTAATCTTTGTTTTAGTAGAGTTAATTAGGACCTGTAAACTCGTATTCATTTCGTTTCTATTTTCTGTTGGGTCTGTAATTGGGAACCTGAATAGTGGAAGGGAATGAATTGATAGGATGGTTATCTCTGCATTATTGATCAAGTTTATGATGACAACGTTTTCTTTCTCGTGAAACTTACATTGATTGCTGTAAATAAATTGGTGAGATGTGAATTAACGAAATTGATTTTGGCCTCTTAAATACGCTAAAAGCCTGTGAGAATTGAGCCTGTATTTTTGTTTCATTGAGGGTATGTCGCTGTGCACTTGATCTCTAGAACTTGCTCTGGTTTCTTGCTAAAAATTGCATAGGAGAGTGCCAATGACTTAGAAATGATCTTAGGCCATCGTTTCATAAGCCACAATGAACCCAAACACTAACCCGATACATACTCCTTTGTTAGCCCAGTTGAGCCTGAAAACCTTTTCTTTCTTAACCCGGATGATAGGAGGTGTGGATGGATTTGTAAGGGTATCCAACAGTGTTAGGTGGTGAAAAATAGAGTCTGTAAATGTAAGTAGTCCAAACACTTTTGATGGGCAATAATTCTTTTAGTACAGGTGTAATGCACGATAAGTGCATCAGTGTTATTGTAATTAGTCATTAATAGTTATGTCCGAAAGAAGTCTTTAGCGGACAATAATAAAAAAAAAAGTCGAATTATGCACTGGATGTGCAAAGTATTTGTGTTAATGTCGTAGAGTGTGCATACTTGTTTAATGTATGGAATGCACAAGAGCTGTTACAACAATTTCATTGTTGAGTCCGAATCTTATTAAATCACTGTTGATGGGATGCGTCTGTTTCAGTTATTACTATAAGTTCTTGTTAGAGTCAGTTGGTTCCTACAGGTGGTATGTGATGAGGAAAAGTCGGGAGTGAATGGAGTTATAAGGTTGTATTTATTTAGTCACTTTTAGCCAAATTTTCCATACCCTTCACCAATGTGCCCACATTAGAACCTAATATAAAGACCTTTTTGATCTTTGTCCTAGCACTCCCATAGTCAGTGGAGAGTTTAGACGATGAGCAAGCTTATGGTAGAAAAAGATGTGCAATTGACAATTTGAGAATATATACTGACCTTTCTTACATATTGAGCGAAATACGAGTGATACACTATCTTGTGAGAAGCGGACTTTTAGAGGCCAGGATTGAAATTGTTTGTTTGCACTAAACTGATGAATGACGCGGTGATTGGTGTGGGAATCACAACCCCATTTTGTGTCTGAAACAGCTAATGATCAATTAATGCACCCCTCGTGTTCATCTTTTTCTTTTAATTGTTTTCCTCATTGTTCGAGGACGAACAATAGTTTAAGTTTGGGGGGTTGATAAACACTCACTTTGTGCATTTTACTGATGTGGATTTGCTCACTTTTGACCTTAGATTGGATTATTACGTGGTGTTTTCATACATTATTCATATTCTTTTAGGAATTATTACGTTTGGTCTGGTTTGTGGTTGTTTATGCAGATTTCACGCACATTTGAGTTGTTTAACTAGATTTGACCAAGTACCCTGGGGTCAATCGATGCTAGCTTGCACTGGGAAGAGGAAAGCGTCAGAAAATACTGAAGAGTTCGCCGAAATCACATTCGAGACGGAATCGGCGACCCAAATGACACAACCGGCGATCGCCGGTCTTTTAGATGGGTCGCCGATTATGATTTTCCAGCCATTTCTCACGGCACATGTTTGGCGACCCAAATGACACAACCGGCGACCGCCGGGTATGTAGATGGGTCGCCGATTCTGCGGATTTTCACACCAACTTATGACACACGATCGGCGACCCACATGCATGATCGGCGGTCGCCGATGGAGCAGTCCAAACCGCCGATTTTGTCGCGATTTGACGTATTCTGACGAATCTGAAGCCCAAAACCATATCTTTTGGAGATTTGAAAAGCCCCAACTATAAATAGGACGTCCCTGAACCTAAATAAGGTTCCTTTTTCCAATTTTTGAAATTAGAGAGCTTAGAATTCACAGCAAAATCGAGGGGAACTTGAAGAGCACTCCAGGAATTGAAGATTGAAGACACCACGGGTTTTTAATTTCCATGATTTCTGTTCTTGTGACTCTTTATCCTTTTGTTTTTCTAAAACTTAGCATGATTGACTAAGTTTATTCATGGATTCTAGGGTTTGAAACTTTGTAAATATTCATTCAACAATTTATGTGATTTAATGTTCCTGTTCCATTGATGTTCTGATTTCTTTGGGATTTTCATTAATTGCGAGATACTGGCCATTGATTATGATTTGAATTGGTAGTTTTTGAACCAAGAGGTCTAGGTTATCAATTAAGACGCAAATAAATCAGATTTATTAGAACAATTGTCCGAGAGGAAATTGAACTTTTGAAGGGTTTTGAAATCTAAGGTTTTTAATCAAGAGTAAAAGTCTTTTGTATGTCCGAGAGGAATCACTTGATCTTTTATTTCCATGTTATGGTTTAGAGTCCGAGAGGATCACCTGATAACACATTTGCGATTAACTCACATCTTTGGGAATTAAATTGGGATTGAATTACATAAAGAGTTGTTTGATAATTATTCAAAGTGGATTGCCCTGGAATCCTGTTTTCTCATAAGTTTTCTAAAATCAACTAAATTAGTCATTTACTTTACTTTGCTTTTAAATCATTGATAGTTTTAAATAAATCAATCTCATTTTCTAATTCGTCTACATAGTAGTACGGTGTCTATGTTTTAGTGCTTGATTATACTTCGAGCTTGCAGTCCTTGAGTTTGATAAAATTATTACTTGCCCTCTGCAGTGGTCTGTACACTTGCAGCTATAGCGCGTTGCGAAACGTGTTATCAATGGTGAAGTGGAACGAACTATCAACTGTGATCTCGTTAGAGACCTTGTCTGTAAGAGAATGGTTGATGGCAGTTCGGTGACACTGCATGTGATGATCATGGATAACACCATGAAACGATTCACACGTGGAGGTGGATGTATCAGTGATAGGGCTAAGATCGATATAATCCTGAACTCCTTACCAATTTCATTCTATGATTTTAAGAAGGATGTAGCTAAGAGAAGTGAGTACTCTTTCAAGGAGTTGCTCACTGATCTCATAGCAGGACAGTCCTTCGTTCCTTCATGGGAGTCTGAGTTATCAGATCTTGAGCACAGCTTGAGCACATTGAAATATGTGGTTCATACTGTGTGCAAGAACATGATTGATCGCATATCACGTGAGAGGAGGTCAAATGAAATGAAGAGGGTTGGTGTCACTTCAAGTGAGAAGGCATGCGGAAGCAAGGGACAAGGTACGTCATTTGCATTTGTAACAAAAACATGTTTAGCATCGGTTTCTACTCATTCGTGGGTAGTGGATACTGGAGCTACTGATCATGTTTGTTACATTTTGCAGGGATTCACACCGAGGAGGGTGCTGAAGAATGACGAGGTTACCATCTCGATGGGGAACGCAGCACAAGTGAGTGCAGCTGCCATTGGAGATTTCACCTTGTACTTTGATGATTTCGTTTTAACATTGAGAGATGTTTTGTATGTGCCAGATTTTTGGCGGAACCTTATTTCAGTTTCCAAACTTTATGTTGATGGATATTCAGTTATTTTTGATAGTGGTGTTTCTATCATTGGTAATAACGGTGTTATCTGTCGTGGAATGCTGAATAATTCTCTCTATGTTGTTAACTGTAATCATAAGTCTTTCGCAAGTATTGCATGTAATTCATCCGTAATTGATAATCCTAGGAAGATAAAACTTACTTCTTCTGATGAGGATCATACATATCTCTTGCACTTGAGACTGGGTCGGGAAACCTGCTTCGCTACAAGTCTGAATGCTTTGAGAAATTCAAAGAGTTCAAGGCTGAAGTAGAAAAGAAGGTCGGGAAAACTATCAAGTCGTTGCGATCTGACCGCGGTGGCGAATACCTCGGTAACGAGTTCCAGCAATATTTGTCAAAAAATGGGATTACATCCCAGTGGACTGCACCGGGTACTCCCCAGCAAAACGGTGTTGCTGAAAGAAGAAATAGGACTCTTGGGGCTACGCATTGGAAACAACAGCTTACGTGCTTAATGTGGTGCCTTCTAAATCAGTTCCTAAGACGCCTTCTGAGCTCTTCCTTGGTCGCAAACCTAGTTTGTGCAAGTTTGGAGTATGGGGCTGTCCGGCACTCATACTGTCGAAGGGACCTGATAAGTTAGAAAGCAGGTCAAAAGTTATGTTGTTCATAGGGTATCCCAGGCAAACAAAATGTGGTTACTTTTACTGTCCTGAGAGTCAAAGAGTCGTTGTTAGCACCAACGCTAGATTCTTGGAGGACGAGTATGTGAGTAATCACAGGTCAAGGAGTGATATCGTTCTTTAAGAAATTAAGAACGAGAATGCAATTCCAAGGGAAGGGGAACGTGTAGATGTGGGTGCTCCTGTGAGAGGTACAGCACCACAGACACGTTCTTCAGTGCAAGGTGCAGGACCACAAGTCACTGCACCTACTACTGACACGGCACCGATGCCTCGTCGCAGTGGGAGAGTTATTTTCCAACCGGAAAGGTACATGTTCGTGGGTGAGTCTTCGGACTTGAGCCCAGAAGACGGACATGAGGACTCTGACCCGCTGACTTACGAAGAGGCAGTGCAGGACAAGGATGTTGCCAAATGGCAAGTCGCCATGGATTCTGAGATAGAATCCATAACTGCTATGGATGTATACGAGAAAACCGTTTTGTCGGATGGCTTTAGGGCCATAGGGTGCAAATGGGTATACAAGAGAAATAAAGGGGCGGATGGAAAGATTACGGCTTTCAAGGCTAGGCTGGTGGCAAAGGGTTATAATCAGAAAGAGGGCATTGACTATGACGAAACCTTTTCACGCGTAGCCATGCTCAAATCCATCCGGATACTCCTTGCCATAGCTGCGCATATGGACCTCGAGATCTGGCAGATGGATGTCAAAACCGCTTTTCTAAATGGTTACCTTGAAGAAGGTAGGGACATCTATATGCAGCAACCCGAGGGTTACATAAGCAAGGGCGAAGAACATTTTGTCTGGAAGCTTAGGAAGTCCTTGTATGGACTCAAGCAAGTTTCAAGGTCGAGGAACTTACGTTTCAACGATGTGATTAAATCCTATGGATTTGCACAGTTGGAAAACGAAAGTTGTGTTTACCGACTTTATGTCAGTGGGAGCGTGGTCTTCCTTGCACTATACGTTGATGACATACTCCTATTTGGAAACAACGAGGGAATGATGTCCGAAATCAAGGTTTGGTTATCCGAATAGTTCAAAATGAAGGATCTGGGAGAAGCTGTCTACATTCTTGGGATTATGGTCTTACGAGATCGTAAGAGAAGAATGTTGAGCTTATCCCAGACATCCTATGTGGATATTGTGATAGCCCGGTTCAGCATGCAACTCGCCAAGATAGGCTTGCTACCTTGAAGACATGGCGTTCGTCTTTCTGGTGGGCAGTGTCCTCAGACACAGCGGGAGAAAGACGAGATGAGTCTTGTACCATATGCTTCGGCTGTGGGTAGTCTCATGTATGCGATGCTGTGTACCAGACCAGATATTTGTTATGTCGTTGGCATGGTAGCAAGATATCAGTCTATCCCTGGACAGGCGCACTGGACTGCTATAAAGCACATCCTCAAGTATTTGAAAAGAACTAGAAATTTCTGCCAAGTTTATCAAAGTGAGGTCTTGTGCCCTGTGGGTTATACGGACTCGGATTTCCAAGGGGATCAGGATGAGAAGAAATCGACCTCAGGATATGTGTTTACCCTGGGAGGTGGAGCTGTATCTTGGAGGAGCTCAAAGCAGAAATGCATTGCTGACTCCACCATGGAGGCGGAATATGTCGCCACCTCCGACGCCTCGAAAGAGGGGGTGTGGCTCCGGAACTACCTTTTAGAGTTGGGCGTGATCCCGAGTTTGCCGAGGAGCATCACAATTTATTGTGATAACTCTGGTGCAGTGGCAAACTCAAAGGAACCGCATTCTCAGAAGGCAAGCAAACACATAGAGAGAAAGTACCATATCATACGAGAAATCGTATCGAGGGGCGATGTGCTGATTAAGAAGATTGACACTGCTGACAATCTTGCTGATCCGTTTACAAAGAGCTTGCCGCAGAAAGTTTACGTAAGACATATTCGTGAGCTGGGTCTGAGGTGGATGCCGACCACTGACAGTGGTTAAAGTGACAGCAGACTAGATAGACGGACTGTATACTCTGTAATAGCTTAGTTATGCTTTGATTATAAGTGGGAGATTGATCGGTTTTGTATACTGAAAGCATTTATTACAATGAGTATACAACGGTTTATTTATCCTATCTGTTAACAATTGTACATGTATGAACAATGGTATCCTCTTGTCTCACCGATAGGGACGATTATACGGCGTGTTGTAGATCGCAGAAGACAGTATGATCATTTGACCTAGTGAGACATAAACCTGATCACAGCCGAGACAGCGTATGAGGATACGTCTGTCCGGATGGCTGCGGCATTGTCGGAATAAGTAGTCTGTCTTGGTTACTTGACATGCTTGTACGCGGAGGTGGCATATTGATGGACCGCAGTGAGATATATTCGTCTGTCTGACATCAGCGAATAAAAGATCTCGTTATATTGATTGAGTCCAAACCCTAACGAAGGTTCAGGGGTTTGCACGGGTTGACTGTTGCTTTGACTTGCCATGGTGGAGAGCCTAAGTAACGTGCTCTTATATCCGCATCTTGGGTAACAGCAGTTCGTGTAGTAACGCCTGAGACTGGGTTTAGGTAACCATATCCGAGTAATAGGATGGGGACATTCCCTGAGGAGCTCAATAACATTCATCGTGCCAAAGTCCTACAGGCTGATTAAGTTCAGGCACGAGTGATAAGGTTAGAGTGGTACTACTCAGGAATTATAAGATATTAATTAATTGTAGTTAGAGCTTGTCAGAGGCTCCGATTAATTAATGGATGTCTGGTAACCTTAAATATGGGGATTCTCAATTAATGCAGCCCGTTCTCATAACGTGGTAATAAAGGGGTAGGTCAGTATTAATTCTGTGGTGAAAAAGAATTGATATTAATTAATTAATTGTGTCCTGGGTTGTGGACATGGGAATTAATTAATTTATAGGCCCACTTTATTATTTGCATTAGGTCCCAGATCTGGCCCAATAAGTGTGCTGAATTGAGTCCAGGAGCCCACTAGGGTTTTATAACCCTAGGTCTATAAATAGACCTCTCACTCTCTGAAACCCTAGCCACTTTTCATAAGATTCAAATCAGTTGAAACCCTAAGGAGAGAGAGAGAGG
Organism: Plectranthus barbatus; assembly: GCA_026898455.1. Taxonomy (NCBI): domain Eukaryota; kingdom Viridiplantae; phylum Streptophyta; class Magnoliopsida; order Lamiales; family Lamiaceae; genus Plectranthus; species Plectranthus barbatus. The sequence goes on from JAPKLW010005332.1 coordinate 8,572, forward strand.
GGCGCCCATCCTGAAAGAGAGAGGGAGGAGAATTTCAATTCTGGTTCTGCTCAAATCACAGATCTACGGAGTCCTCACCAGTAGTAGATCTGACCAGCACCGGGACACAGCCCTGAAGATCTGATCTATAAAATCGAATTGCGTGGTTGAATTGGAATTTAGAATTTAAACGCAAAAGATCGGATCAGACTCGACGGAGTAACGGTAATTCCTCAATCCGCGATATGTATTAAATTCATAGGAGCATGCTAGGGTTTTGTGAATTTTAATTATGTGCAATATCCATAAATCAATCCGGTTCAGTTTGGTTTTGGTGATTCGGTTCACGGAAAAACCCTACAACCACCTATTCAGTGTCTTTGTTATTGTCATGGCTTGACACTGCTTTAGCTCACCAAGGTCGCCTCCAGACTCTTTGACCCTTTGCATCAACAGTAAAAACTTGTCGATCCTTAATAACAGTGGTAAACTCGGAATTAGGCAGCTTAATTGCTAATTTTACTCCCTCATTTCCTCATTCCCACATGATGGCTTCTTCTTCATCCTCCGACTCCTCTTCCTCTTCCTCTTCATCTTCCAGGGCTACTATTTGATTACACTCCACTTTCTTCTTCTTCTTATCAATGAGGAAGTTTATGGATTTATCATTACCCCTAAGGGTAATCTCTCCTCTTTTGTAGTCAATCAAGGCTGCAACAGTGTGGACAAATTCACGCCCCAATATCATGGGAATGTTCTCCTCTTCTTTCATCTCATGGACCACGAAGTCGGTTGGGAAAATCAGTTGGCCAATTCTAATCAGTTTATCCTCCACAATTCCTTTGGGTCGGGAAAAGGGTCCAGTCTGCCATCTTAAGTGTAATTGTGTTTGGCCTCATGTCTCCAATCTCCAGCTTTTTGTAGATAGAAGAGGCATCAGGTTGATGCTCGCCCCGGTGTCACACGGTGCATGTTGGAGCTCCTTGCGTCGGATCTCGATAAGGATTGAAATGCATCCAGGATCAGACCTCTTGATCGGGATTTATTTATGTAGAAGATGGTTGCATTCCTCATAGATCTAGAATGTTTCATTTTTCACAAATTGCTTATTCTGACTTATCAACCTTTTTAGGTACTTCATGTACCCGGGAATCCTTCGTAAAGCTTTTACTAATAGAATATTAATGTTCACCTATTTTAGAATCTTAACAAAGCGAGTGAACTTTGAATCATCCTCCTTCCTAGCGAACTATTCAGGAAATGGCATATGAGGAGTGAGAGTAGATTTTTCTTTCTCTTTTTTGCCCTAAGACTACCTCTTTTTTGGTTGAGTTTGATCCGTGTCGACCGCTCCTTCCTGAACTTTGCATCAAGTGATGGTGGATGCATTAGTCGATGCGGATATGTCGACCAAATTCTTCTGTATCGAGCTGCTGGCTGCATCGCTTGAGCTCTTATCCTGTCGATCGACGCAAAATCTGCATTGGTTGATACAAAGAGGTTTTTTTCAACATTTTTCTCTCATTCACCCCCAAATTATCTTCAGGCATCTTGGGACCTTCATGTCTAAATCCAGACCTCAAAGTTATGCCATTAACTTGTTTCTCCTTGGCTGGGTTCACTTTTGTCGCACTCTGAAGCTATTTGGGACTGTGATGATGGCTGAAAGATTTGGCGATTTGGCTCAACTGAGTGTCCAATATCAGCAAGTTCTTTACATGTGTTGCATGTGAGTCACCATGCCTTTCTTTTTCTAAACCGGTTGTCAGAACTTTTAATTAACTTGTTGAGGGTTTCTTCTAGTACAAATTTCTTCTGCTCCACAATTTCTCCTCCAGTCCACATATTGACCCCGGTGGAGGATTATCAACTGCAGATGGGATTACGTAAGAGAACCTAGGGTGATTTCTGCCATGATTGTAATGGTATCCTTGGTTTCCTTGGTTGCCTCTGCGATAATTATTTTGGTAACCTCCACAAACATAATTAACCTCAGCTTCGCTGGCACCACTATAATTGCTCGCACTATTACCACTACCTCGGTAAATGTAATCTGCCTCGACTAGAACAATCGCCATACTCTGATTTGCAACAGTTGTGGATGTTGCTCTACTCGCTTCTAATTTCCCGAACTCTTCTCTAAGCCTTTTGACCTCTGCTACCGCATCAAGCTCCGGTGCAGCCTCGACTGCCTTAACAGACATTGGTCTCTCGGTGGGCCACTTATGGGTTTTCATGGACATCTGTGCAAGAAGCCTCATTCCTTCCTGTACACTCTTTTCATGAATATTCTTCTGGCTGAAGCATCGACCAAGTCTGTCATGTGAGGAGTCAGTCCTCCATAGAAGTGGTAAACTAGCATCTGAAGGTCTATCCATGTCGAGGACACAATGTGAGTAGCTCCTTATATCTCTTCGAGGCCTTGTAAAATGATTCATTGTATCTCTGACTGAAGTGGGTTATTAATAATTTTCTTTTTAGAAGGACACTAGGTGGAAAGTGGTTGGTGAGAAATAAGGGTCTTGTCTAATATTCAATCTGACTCTTGTCTAAACTGGGAAACAAAGATCATGCATTGTCTCTAAGAGAAAAGGAGAAAAGCTTCATTCTGATGGTATGCTTGTAGGGTTTTTCCGTAAACCGAATCACCAAAACCAATTTGAACCGGATCAATTTATGGTTATTGAACATAATTAAAATTCACAAAACCCTAGCATGCTCCTATGAATTTAATACATAGATTTGTGGATTTAGGGTTAACCGTAACTCCGTCGAGTCTGAACCGATCTTTCGCGTTTGAATTCCAAAACTCAATTCAACCACACGATTTGATTATATCTGCGGAAGCAGAAATTAGTAATCTAATTTCTTAGAAAATATCGAAAAACAAAGAGAGAAGAAAAGAGAAATCTGTTCTCCAGATTAGATCTTCAGAGCTGTGTCCCAATGCTGCTCAGATCTGCTACTGGTGAGGATTCCACAGATCTGTGTTGTAGGCCGGAGCAGAAAAATCCTTCTTCTCCCCTCTACAGGCGCCGCCCAATCTCTCTCTGCCTCTAGGGTTTCACTGATTTGAATGTGTTCAATAGTGGCTAGGGTTTCCAGAGAGAATGGTCTATTTATAGACCTAGGGTTTTATCCCTAATGGGCTACTGGGCCCTTTTTCAGCATGTTTAATTGGGCCAGTCCTGGGACCTAATGCAAATAATAATGTGGGCCTATAATTAATTAATTCACATGTCCACAACCCAGGACACAATTAATTAATTAATATTAATTCTTTTTCACCACAGAATTAATACTGCCCTACCCTTTTATTAACACGTTATGAGAACGGGCTGCATTAATTGAGAATCCCCATATTTAAGGTTACCGGACATCTATTAATTAATCGGAGCCTCTGACAAGCTCTAACTACAATTAATTAATATCTTATAATTCCTGAGTAGTACCACTCAAACCTTATCACTCGTGCCTGAACTTAATCAGCCTGCAGGACTTTGGCACGATGAATGTTATTGAGCTCCTCAGGGAATGTCCCCATCCTATTACTCGGATATGGTTACCTAAACCCAGTCTCAGGCGGTACTATACAAACTGCTATTACCCAAGATGCGGATATACAAGCACGTTACTTAGGCTCTCCACCATGGCAAGTCAAAGCAACAGTCAACCCGTGCAAACGCCTGAATCTTCGTTAAGGTTTGGACTCAATCAATATAACGAGATCTTGTATTCGCTGATGTCAGACAGATGAATACATCTCACTGCGGTCCATCAATACGCCACCTCTGCGTACCTGCATGTCAAGTAACCAAGACAGACTACTTATTCCGACAATGCCGCAGCCATCCGGACAGACGTATCCTCATACGCTGTCTCGGCTGTGATCAGGTTTATGTCTCACTAGGTCAAGTGATTATACTGTCTTCTGCGATCTACAACACGCCGTATGATCGTCCCTATCGGTGAGATAAGAGGATACTATTGTTCATACATGTAGGATTGTTAACAGATAAGAGAAATAAACCGTTGAATACTCATTGTAATAAATGCTTTCAGTATCCAAAACCCATCAATCTCCCACTTATACTCAAAGCATAACTAAGCTATTACAGAGTATACAGTCCGTCTATCTAGTCTGCTGTCACTTTAACCACTATCAGTGGTCGGCATCCACCTCAGACCCAGCTCACGAATATGTCTTTCGTAAACTTTCTGCGGCAAGATCTTTGTAAACGGATCAGCAAGATTGTCAGCAGTGTCAATCTTCTTAATCAGCACATCGCCTCTTGATACGATTTCTTGTATGATATGGTACTTTCTCTCTATGTGTTTGCTTGCCCTGTGAGACCTCGGTTCCTTTGAGTTTTCCACTGCACCAGAGTTATCACAATAAATTGTGATGCTCCTTGGCAAACTCGGGATCACACCCAACTCTAAAAGGTAGTTTCGGAGCCACACCCCCTCTTTCGAGGCATCGGAGGCGGCGACATATTCCGCCTCCATGGTGGAGTCAGCAATGCATTTCTGCTTTGAGCTCCTCCAAGATACAGCTCCACATCCCAGGGTAAACACATATCCTGAGGTCAATTTCTTCTCATCCTGGTCCCCTTGGAAATCCGAATCTGTATAACCCACAGGGCACAAATCCTCACTTTGATAAACTAGGCAGCAATTCCTAGTTCTTTTCAAATACTTGAGAATGTGCTTTACAGCAGTCCAGTGCGCCTGTCCAGGGTTAGACTGATATCTTGCTACCATGCCAACGGCATAACAGATATCTGGCCTGGTTCACAGCATCGCATACATGAGACTACCCACAGTCAAAGCGTATGGTACAAGACTCATCTCGTCTTTCTCCTGCTGTGTCTGAGGACACAGCCCACCAGAAAGACGAACGCCATGTCTGAAAGGTAGCAAGCCTTTCTTGGCGAGTTGCATGCTGAACCGGGCTATCACAGTATCCACATAGGATGTCTGGGATAAGCTCAACACTCTTCTCTTACGATCTCGTAAGACCTTAATCCCAAGAATGTATCCAGCTTCTCCCAGATCCTTCATTTGGAACTGTTTGGATAACCAAACCTTGATTTCGGATATCACTCCCTCGTCATTTCCAAATAGGAGTATGTTGGTCCCGGATTATCAGGGTATAACTTGGCAGCGGAAAATATGGTTAATCGTTTCTTGCACTCTGCTGGTTACTCAGCTGACTGGGACCTTGTCAGCTGGTAAGTCAACTTGCACTTTGCGTACTCAGCTGACTGGCGACTGGCTGGTCAGCTGGTAGCTAAAGACTTAGAATATATTAGCCTTGCTTGCACAGTTATATCAGTTTTCAGGATATACACCAGCACTTGGGTGCTGGGTTTTAAATCAGTATGAAATGCAGAAAGCTGATAATAGACAAAGGATTTATAGTGGTTCGATCAACTGATCTACGTCCACTCTCCAGTCGTAGCACTGGAAATTTCACTAAGAGTAATCGGGTACAAGCGTCCTACGATCTATCTCTAGCTGGTGAATGCCTCGTCCACCAGTTCACTAGATCAACCGCTCCCGGCCTTGTCCTTCTTCAACTCTGATCTGCTGGTGGAGTGCGAGCACGTCACTTCAACCTCCACAGCTTCACTGGGTGTTTAGTTCTCCCAAGAACGTATCTTCTCAAATACGGCAAAAGCCCGTAATAACTCAAGTGCTGGCTGGCACAAGAGCTGCTGTGAACTTCCTCGGAGGAGAAAGAACACCAAAGAGATCTGTAACTTACAAGCTGGAAGCTTGAAGTCTCGTGTTTGATAAATCAACACACGGGTAGCCTTTAGAAAGGCCTCGAAAGTGTTTGCACTTCTACTTGCTTGAGCGTAATAAATTTCAGACTTTCGGTAGGTGAAGAGTATTGAATGTTGGTGGATCCCAGGTATTTATAGCCGAGGGATCCAATTCAAATATTCTAGCCGTTTGGACACATCCGGAAAAGGTCTCTGTCCTCGCATGTCCTTCTGACGGCGGCAGGTAGGAATTTCCGGAAAGCGCCATGCTTTTGTCCACTTTATCTGACATTGATCTCTTTATGTCAGAACGGCACTATTCATCAGTACGAGGAATCGGAACTGGTGTCTTGAACTGATAGACTTTAAGGTATCCTCCCTTAAAGTCATACTCTGTCAGTTAATTCCTCGACGAATCTTCTTTTTGTCTCTAAGACTCTGGGAGAGAGAATCTGGAATTCTGCTGGTAACATCCGACTGGTAGATCATTCTGGTGATCTTGTGCTGGCAGTCTCTGCTGGTGACTTTGCGTTGGCACAATCTAAGTCTACCAATATGTCTGATGTTTAACCCTTGGAATCTCCCATGACTGGTGGTTTCACCGCTGGTGAATAGTGTCAGTGAGAACACGTATTCTGCTGGTAGGATTTGTCAGCCGCCTGCTGGTGAAATCCTTCCCAACTGGTGAACAGTAGCCAGTCATTAGCTCTTTCTCATGCTGATGAACAGTGTCAGCACGAGTCTTTGTCAGCCGCCTTCGGATGAGACTTTCCCAACTGGTGAACAGTAACCAGTGGTAAAGCACTTCTCATGCTGGTGAACAGTGGCCAGCATGAGTCTTGATCAGCTGCGACTTTACAACTCAAAAGACCTAAACAGGACTTTACATTTGAGAACTAGAGCTATCTAGAGACAACTGACGCTGGTAGGACTTAGGATTTGATCCACCAAAACACCAAAACTAGAATCTAAACTAAAAATCTTCCCCCTCAAACCTGGAGAGATATTGCTCGTTTAAAATATGAGAATTGAGATCAGAGCAAAAAGATTTAAAGTGTGTGATACGAGTGCTGGTGCTGATTACACTGGAAGTGTAAGTTCAGCTGGTAAGTAAATACTTAGACAATTTGTTGGACAATGAGAAATTGTCATCAACTTGCCAGTAATCAATCCATTTAATATGTTGCAGTTACAAGTACAGGATAGAAAACTGACTAGTCTAGAGATACAAATACTTACAACAAAATGAAGAAGCTAGACTATGGCTGAGAAGACGATCCTGGTGATTGAGTTCTGCTTGTGAGCGACCTCAGGATCTCAGTGAGCGCTGCCATATCTTGTCTGCTCTTCTCCCTTTCCTCAGCAGCAATCCTCCTCTCCTCTTCAGCAAGACGGGCTCTCTCAGCCTCAGCACGTGCTCGCGTACTTTCCCCCTCTTGGATCCGCGCCAAAAAGGAGGACACTCCAGCGGTGACAGAATCCATCTGTTGAGCAATTTCAGTGCGGAAGCTGGCGAAGCGCTGGTCCATCCTGGCATCGATAAGTGCAAGAAGCTGCGCAGGGGGATGGATCTCGGAGATTGGCATTGCTGAGACTTCAATGGAAGAGGAGGGCACATCAGTTGCGGAAGGAGCCGTAGCTGGTTCGGATTCAGCTGATATCTCCATCGGGGCTGGCTCCTCCGCTGGCACTGCAGCTGCAGCTGGTGCCTCTGCTGATGCTGGTGCTGGCTCCTCTACTGGTACTTCTTCAGCTGGCTCCTCAGCTGATTCCACCACTGGCACTGCTGCTGGAGCTGGCTGGACATCAGAAACAACTGTGGGGGCTGTGAATTCCACCACTTGCCAGTCCATAGAATCAGGGACGAGATCGCCCGAGACAATAGGAACAGGAGGGACGGCAAGGGTCAGCCACAAACCACGAGAGGGATCCTCCGCTACCAAGTGGTCTACCAGCAAAGCGCAGGCAGCCATGTCGAACAATATAGCATTGTAGGGAGGGATCCTCGGGAGGGTAACCAGCACTTTGAGGCGTCGGAGCGCGTACGTCAGCTGGTACCCCCGACTGGTGACTCGGAACTGGAGGAAAGGTAACTTGACCTTTTTCAGTGGCGGGAGGCCGGAGCTTCCAGTCAGCTGCCTATACTCAGCAATTTGCAGCAAGCGGCGCTGGATCCTCCTTGTAGACAGTTGCTGGGGGCAATCAGGATCAGTGCCCATGAAAGCATTAGCCCACTCCTCATCCGCTCTCCAGTAGCCAAGACCCAGCCTGGCATAAAGGACCGCCCGCTTCTCCACAGTCAGCAGGCGCTGGCATCGATCAAAAATTCGCCACCTCCGGAACTCCAGACATAGTTCCGGATCCACCCTCCAGAGTCGTCGGTAGCTGGATATCATCTCGTCATTGACGGCATTCTCCACTTCCGCCGTGATATTCTCCGCATATTCATAGAGGGTGGAATTGTAGTATTCCACTGGCTGTAGGGGCAGGCACCAGTCAGAGATTCTGGAGGCATATATCGACTGGTGGGGGAGTCCGCTGAAAGGTATGATGTTGAATGCAGATGGCTCTGGCACTCTTGAATTATAAAATGCCATCTCCCCGCGCTGCTCCCACCGGTGCACCCCTGTCACTCGAGCCTGGAAGACATCCTCATCAACCAGTTGATGCTCTTGGATGCAGAGCATATAAGGGTGCCTTTCAGTTCGTGCACGCCTAGCTGGTGGTGTAGAGGATGCTGCTGGTCGCCCGGAAGTTGATGTCGAGGCATCTGTAGATCGGGGGCGACTGGCAGGACGACGAGCCTTGTCATCAATGTCTGGGAACAAATCCCTGGGCTCCATCCTCTGCACCATGGAGTAAGATACCACCTCCTCAGCTGGCTCCTGTGCTGGCTCCTGCTCTGGCTCTTCAGCCCTTGGTTCCTCTGCATCCTCGGAGTCTGAACTGACATCCGAGAAGCTCGCCAGTTGTACCGGGGTGGTCGCCCGCTCCTCAACTCCTCCACTGGCACCCCCTTGCGCGGCCAGTGGGTCGTCTTCACCTCCACCACCCCCTTGCGCGGGTGGAGGGACTTCAGCGACCTCCTCCTCCTGGTACTTATCCACTAGGGATAGTACATCTTCTTCAGCGCCCAAGACCATCAGGCGGGTAAAGGATTCATCAGATCAGATCTCGCCTGGAGCTGGTGCTGGTGGCCTCGCACTTGTGGAAGTATCGGGCACATCCCACTTGCCCTTGGCCACCTGGCGCACCTGCTCCGCCAGTTCCGCCTGACGTCTGGCCTCATGCTCAGCCTGCACCTTTGCATAGGCTTCATCGCGGGCTGCCAGCTCAGCCTCTCGTTTACGCTGGTCGGCCAAGGCCTTCAACCTTGCCTGGGCCTGTTTCTTCCTTACTAAGGAGGCTTGCTGCTCCTTCTTTGCTTGCTCGACCAGCTTCTGAGCTCTGGTCTGAACCCTTTTTCGCTTACGGGTCATCCTCTCCAGCGTCTCTTCTTCAGTCAGCCCCAGTATGTTCTTCTTAACTGGGATGGAGATCTTCCCAGACTCAGGGTCATATGCAACAGCTGACGGTGGCTGCTGGTGCTGGTGAGTCTTAGGCTTCTTGTGGGATGGCTTCTTGGTGACTGGTACAAGTTGTACGTCCCTTGGGTGAATACCAGTCGCCTCAGCCACTGCGCCTTCCATTGTTTCAAAGAGAGACTCCGTCTCCAGCTTCCTCTTCAGCTCTGCCCTTGCCTCCTCAGTCAGTGGGAGAGCCACAGCTGGCACTTGCTCTCCTTGGTCTTCTGAGTCCTCCTCAGAAACGACCTCAGCAGGGTCCACTGCTGACTTCCCTTTTAGCCTTCGTGGCTTCTTGTAATCTGGGTGCGGGAGCTTCACCTTCGTGGCTGGTATGAAGTCGGAACCAACCAGCTGTTCCCCCTGATCCACGCCATCACCTAACTCCATCTCCAGGATGTGGCTGATCCTCAGCCCGAAGGATACGGCGTGAGCAAATCTGCCTTCAGTCGGAACGGAGGTGTTCCTGTCCACATTCTCTAGCAACCTGCCAAAGAAAAATTCGGCCCAGTTGCCCTGAACTCCATCCACCAGGGCACACATCACCGAGAATTTGCGCAGGCTTAACTCGGCGTACGAGCCGACTTCACATTGTAGCATGCGAACTACAATGTCGCACACCATCTAAAAGTACTCCATTTCGGACTTCCTCATGCCAGTCCGGAAGACGGTGACCTCTGGTTTCTTCCACTGCACCCACCGCCTCCTGAATTCCACCGTATCATCCTGATGATACGTGGCCACATCCTCTCCTTAATTCCTCAGCCCGAACAGAGCGGCGAGGTATTCGGCGGTGACGGTGATCAGGTGGCCAAAAACGGAAGTTGTGAAAGACTTCCTGTCGTCAGCAATCACGGCCCGAGCGTAGAACTCGGCTACCATGTGGGGATGGAAAGTCGTGGGCGTCGCCGTGAGGTACTGTCGGAGCTGCTCGCGGTCGACCATCTCCATCAGCTCCTCCCCGAAATTTTTCTCGGCCAGTTTCGCGTTCAGAATCTTCTCCTTCTGAACCTGTGCAGCCCTAATCTGCGCGTTTGAGAGTTGTCGCCTGGTCGCCGGCCTGTTCAACTGAACCAGTCGGGCGAACGGATAGGTGTAATCTATATCCTCGATCTTCACTATGCCAGTATACGTAGGCATATGAGCTTCAGCAACTGGTAAGTCTGGTGAACCAGACGAGGATGATGTAGATGGAGGGTTATCAGCTGTAGGTCGAGAAGATGATGCCATGACTTCAGAAATATTCAAGTTTCAGAAAATCTCAAGGGAAGATGAGAGAATTTTGAAAGATAGGGTTCTGAAAGTAGGGAAACATAAAGGTTAACCCGAAGGAAGTGATCGGGTATTTATACTCGGGGCCATGCAGGATCAGACGTCCAGAATCAACGCTCAGCAAGCGAGGATCGACGGTCATCAGCAGGCCCGGTTCCCTGTGCGACGTGCGCGGTCGTGCTGACGTGGGCTACGCCGTGGAGCTGACGTGGCACGCAGCGATTGGTAGCAACCAAGCGTCGGACTGCACAGACACTGTGCACATTAAATGTGGCATTAAATGCCGCATTAAATTCTGAGAGATGTACACGCTAGTCGGATTTGAACAATCCCGCCTTTTCTGAGACAGCTGGCTTGACTGGTCATCAGTAGCATATACCAGTCGCATACTTCCCCCTAACTGGTTGGCCTCTTTATCAGTTGGCAACTGATACTTACGACTGGCACTCGAGTACTTGGATAAATTGAGAGCTGGGACTCAATTTCACCAGTCGTGGAAATTTGCCAGTTGTCTGTTGACAACTTGAAAGATAGAAAATTGAGAGCTGAGACTCAATTTAATCCACATAATCTTCTCTTCAGGAAATCCACTCCTCATCATCACTTGAAATTGGGAGCTGGGACCCAATTTCGCTTCAACTGATGGTTTGTGCTGGCAACTTGAAATGAGAGCTAGGACTCATTTCCTTGGACATTTGAGAGATAAGTTCCGCCAGTAGGAGCCATCAGTGATCTTGAGATACCACTAAAAATAAAAACAACTAAGAGCTTGGACTTAGTCGTAATCAGCGTCCTTCAGAAGATCAAGAACAGAATGAGAGCTGGGACTCATTCTTCCTCATCATTGGGGCTCACATCAATCTCCATAAGACCGAGTTTGATGCACAACTCCTTGAATCTTGCTTCTGGAAGGGGTTTGGTGAAGATGTCAGCCAGTTGATCTTCAGTTCTGATGTAGTTCACGCTGACATCCTTCTTCTCGACATGATCACGTATGAAGTGATGTCGAATATCTATGTGCTTGGTTCTGGAATGGTGAACCGGATTCTTCGTGATGCACATAGCGCTGTTGTTGTCGCAATAGATGGGAACACAGCCAGTGTCCACTTCATAATCCTCCAGTTGTTGCTTGATCCAGATAACTTGGGCACAGCAACTGGCAGCGGCAACATACTCAGCCTCAGTGGTAGAAGTAGCAACTGAGTGCTGCTTCTTGCTAAACCAGCTGATTAGCTTGTGTCCTAGAAACTGACACGTACCACTGGTACTCTTTCGATCTATACGGCATCCAGCAAAATCTGAATCTGAATATCCAATGAGTGTAAGCTCATCATTTCTGGGATACCATATTCCAAGAGATTCAGTCCCCTTCAGATATTTCACTATCCTCTTTGCAGCTTCCATGTGTGACCTTTTCGGATTGGCTTGAAATCTGGCACACACTCCGACTGAGTACGAAATGTCGGGTCTGCTAGCTGTAAGATAGAGAAGTGATCCAATGATTCCTCGGTAGATGGTAGGATCAACTGATTCACCTTGCTCATCAAGAAATATTTGACAACTGGTGCTCATAGGTATTCTGAGGGACTTAGTTTTCTCTGGGCAATACTTTTGAATTAACTCCTTCGTATACTTTCGCTGGCTGATGAAAATTCCATCAGCTGACTGCTGGACCTGGAGTCCTAGAAAGTATGTTAACTAGCCCATCATACTCATCTGAAATGATGTCTGCATCAGTTGAGAAAACTTCTCGCAGAGAGTTATATTCCTTGATCCGAATATAATGTCATCTACATAGATCTGCACCATTAGCATGTCACCACCATCCTTGAGAAGAAAGAGAGTCCTATCAATCTTTCCTTTCCGAAATCCATTGCTGGTGAGGAATTGTGACAGCGTTTCGTACCAAGCCCTGGGCGCCTGTTTCAATCCATACAGGGCCTTTCTCAGCTTGTACACCTTGGTGCCAATTTCAAAGCCTGGAGGTTGCTCGACATATACCTCCTCTTTTAGCTCGCCATTCAGGAAGGCGCTCTTCACATCCATCTGGAACACCGTGAAGCCGTGATACGCTGCATAAGCAAGGAACAGCCGTATCGCCTCCATTCTGGCAACTGGTGCGAAGGTCTCATCGAAATCGATCCCTTCACACTGCCTGTAGCCTTTGGCGACTAAACGAGCTTTGTTTCTGACTACAGTGCCAGTTTCATCTCGCTTGTTCTTGAAAACCCACTTGGTGCCAATCACTGACTGATGTGATGGTCTATCCACCAAGTCCCAAACGTTATTGCGAGTGAATTCAGCAAGCTCTTCTTGCATGGCATTAATCCAATC
>JAPKLW010005333.1:0-21482 GCA_026898455.1 Plectranthus barbatus
TACTACTCAGGAATAATAAGAGATTAATTAATTACAGCTAATTGTCACATGCTGAATTAATTAATGAATGTTTGAAACCTTAAATATGGGAATTAACCAAGTCAATGCAACCCGTTCCTAATAACGTGGTAATAAAGGGGTAGGTCAGCATTAATTCTCTGGTGTCATGAATTAATGTTTATTAATTAGTTATGTTCTGGGTTGAACATGGAATTAATTAATAGGAGGCCCATTTTATTATTTGCATTTGATCCCTGGTCTGGCCCAACACTGCTCAGAGCCCATTAGGGTTTATTAAACCCTAATAGCCCATTCTCCAGATCTATATAAATAGATAAATCTCTCATTTTCCCATATAAGTTTGAAGTTTCAAATCAGAAACCTTAGAGAGATTGAGAGAGAGTGGGCGGCTGTAGATCTGGTAGCGTATCCTCACCAGATTTCCGGATCGAGCAAGGGAACAGATCAGACGATCAGATCTGTAGGAACACCATTGCTTTGATCGATTCCAGATCCAGATCTACACCATCATCATTGCCATCATCAATCTAGATTTGTAGATCAGTTGTTGGAGTCTCAGGTATTCTTTTGAATCTACGAATTAAATTAAATAGGAGCATGCCTAGGGCATTTACTGTTTGTCATGATATTTATTTTGATATCCATAAATCGAATCCAGAGTTATAATAAATGGCGATTCATGTCGCCTATTGTAGACTCAGTTCCTACAGTTCGTGAGTCTCGTATAGAGGGGAAGATTACGAGTAAGCCTTTTAAGGCAAGTGAGTCTCGAGCAAATGACTTGTTGGATCTCATCCACTCTGATCTGTGTGGACCTATGTCAACACAAGCCCGTGGTGGGCACAAATACTTTGTCACCTTTATAGATGACTACTCTAGATATGGATTTGTTTATTGACTTCACTACAAGTCTGAATGCCTTGAGAAATTCAAAGTATTCAAGGCTGAGGTAGAGAAGAAGTTAAACAAGACCGTAAAGACACTGCGATCTGATCGTGGTGGGGAGTACCTCAGTAATGAGTTTCTCCAGTATATGGCAGATCAAGGGATTATTTCTTAGTGGACCGCACCTGGCACCCCTCAGCAGAATGGTGTAGCAAAGAGAAGAAACAGAACTCTGTTAGAAATGGTTAGGTCAATGATAAGCTATGCCAGCCTGCCCATTTCCTTTTCGGGGTATGCACTAGAAACAGCGGCGTACTCGATTAACTTAGTTCCTTCTAAATCAGTTCCTAAAACTCCGATTGAACTCTGGTATGGACATAAACCTGTGTTGTCCAAATTAAGAGTGTGGGGTTGTCTAACATACGTGCTGAATAAGGAAGCAGACAAATTAGAAGGAAGGTCTAAGTTAATGCTGTTTGTGGGCTATCCCAGGCAAACAAAGGGTGGTTTCTTTTATGATCCAGATGACCAGAAAGTCGTTGTGAGTACCAACGTAAGATATCTGTAAGATGAATTCATAAGGAACCACAAGACCAAGAGCGAGATTGTACTTCAAGAAATTGAAGAGAACAATTCAAATCCATCAGGAGAACCCCGTGGCAAACTGAGCATACCTGAGTTGAGTATGGAACCAGGTGCACGGCCGCATGTGCAAGATGGTGAATCACAAGTGATTGCACCAGACACAGACACATTAAAGGGGCCTCGTCATAGTGGGAGGTTGTCTCGGCAACCTGAGCGGTATATGTTTGTAGGAGAGTCTTCATACTTAATTCCTGAAGACGGACTGAACGATACCGACCCATGGACATACGACGAAGCTTTGAGTGACAAGGATGCTGATCAATGGCGAAAGGCCATGGATTCTGAAATAGAATCGATTATAGCTATGGATGTATACCAGAAATCCTTGCTGCCAGAAGGTTTTCGAGCCATAGGCAGTAAGCGGGTATACAAGAGAAAGAAGGATTCGAGTGGTAACATAACGACATTTAAGGTCAGGCTGGTGGCGAAAGGTTATAGTCAAAAGGAAGGTATTGACTATGATGAAACCTTCTCACCAGTTGCTATGTTAAAATCCATTTGGATACTTCGGTCTATAGCAACACATATGGATTTTGAAATCTGGCAAATGGATGTCAAAACCGCGTTTTTGAACGGGTACCTTGAAGAAGGTCGTGACATCTACATGGAACAGCCAGAAGGGTATGTGCAAAAGGATCAAGAGCAACTTGTCTGGAAGCTCAAGAAGTCCTTATATGGACTTAAGCAAACTTCAAGGTCATGGAACAAACGTTTCGATGATGTGATCAAGTCCTATGGATTTGCACAATGCAAAAATGAAAGTTGTGTGTACCGTTTATGTGTCAGTGGGAGTGTGGTTTTTTCTTGCACTTTATGTAGATGACATTCTCGTATTTGGAGACAATGTGGAGGTGTTGTCAGGCATAAAAGGTTGGTTATCCAAGCAGTTTCAGATGAAAGATCTGGGTAACGCTGGTTACATCCTTGGGATCAAAGTTCTATGTAATTGTAAGAAAAGGGTGTTGAGCTTATCTCAGGGTGATTACATTGATACTGTGTTGGCTCGTTTTAGCATGCGAAATTTCAAGAAAGGCTTCTTGCCTTACTGTCATGGAATACGTATTTCAAAGTAACAGTGTCCTGTGAAAGAGAGAGAGAAGAATGAGATGCCTTTAGTACCATATGCTTCGGCAGTGGGAAGTCTCATGTATGTTATGCTTTGCACGAGGTCAGATATCTGCTATGCTGTTGGTATAGCAGCAAGATATCAGTCCAATCCCGGGCAGGCGCATTGGAATGCAGTGAAACACATTCTCAAATATCTGAGCAAAACACGAGACTTATGTCTTGTATATCAGTGTGAGAACTTGTGTTCTGTTGGGTACACGGATTCGGATTTCCAGGCAAATCAAGATGAGAAGAGATCGACCTCTGGATATGTGTTTATCTTGGGAGGAGGAGCTGTATCTTGGAGGAGTGCGAAGCAAAAGTGCATCGCAGACTCCACCATGGAAGCTGAATATGTAGCAGCTTCAGAGGCAGCAAAGGAAGTTGTATGGTTCCGGAATTTCCTCCTGGAGTTGGATATTGTTCCGAGCTTGCCTAAGATAATCACAGTATACTGTGATAATGCTGGTGCAGCGGCAAACTCAAAGGAACCCAGAACTCACAAGGCCTCAAAACACATTGAGAGAAAATACCACATCATGCGAGAAATCGTAGCAAGAGGCTATGTGCTAGTCCAAAAGATTGATACGTAAGAGAATCTAGCTGATCCATTTACAAAAGGCTTGCCTCAGAAGATCTATGAGGAACACGTTCGTTCTCTTGGACTGAAGATCTGAGGTTGGACATCTTATGTCCTGTTTTGTAATAACTAGATTAAAAAGACACACTTAATACTATGTAAAGGTAATGGTATTATGCTTTGAGTATAAGTGCGAGATTGTTGGGATAGTATACAGAAAGCATAAGTGATTAAGTGTTTGTATACTGTCCTTTATTTATGTGTTGCATCAACAAATCTCGATATCTGATAAATGTGAACATATAACAAACTATAATATCCTTTTATCTCGCTCATAGGGATGACCATATGGTGTGTAGGAGATCACAGAGGATCATATAGCTCGCTTGACCTAACGAGATATAAACAGTATTTAAGCTGAAACAGTCCCTGTATAGGCTGTTGGTTTAAGTTGCGACACATCGGTTGATAAGTGGGCTTATCCTAGCTACTTGATGTGTCTGTACATATTTATGTATTGATGGGATCAACAGTGGGATGTGTCATACTCATTGACATATGAATGAGCCAGATCCCTAACATACTACCTATGATCTTAAACCTTACTGAAGGATAAGGGACACACACGGATTGACCACACTTTGATTTGCTAGGGTGGCGAGTCTTACATGTACTCTAATATCTACATTTTGGGTGTTGGCAATTTGTGTGGGGTCTGCTTAGGCTGGATGTTTAGGTAAGCATACCCGTTTCAGGATGATTACATTCCCTGATGAGCTCACAAGGATTTTTTTGCTAAGTCCTGCAGGCTAAATGATTTATTCAAGCATAAGAGAAAAGGAGTGAGTGGTATTAATCAGGAAATAAGATATTAATTAATTATGGTTGATTGTCATAAACCAAATTAATTAATGAATGTCTAAAATCTTAAATATGTGGATCATGTTAGTTTAATGCAACCCGTTCCTAATAACGTGGTAATAAAGGGGTGAGTCAGCATTGTTACCGTGGTGAAGGTTAAAACAATGTTTTATTAATTAATTATGTTCTGGGTTGAACAAGGAAGGATTAATTAATAAAGAGGGCCCACTTTATTATTTGCATTTGATCCCTGGTCTGGCCCACAAACTGCTCAAGCCCATTAGGGTTAGGGTTTCTTAAAACCCTAACACTATATAAATGATTTCTCTCTAGGTCAGAACAAGCCACCACAGTATACAATTTAATATTCAAATCAGAATATTGAATTAAGAGAGAGAGAGATCGTCGGCGCTTCAGGGGAGGATTTTTCTGATCAAATCCTCCAGCTTCCTGATTCAACTTGGTAGATAATCCTCACCAAATTTCTAAGGAGCAAGGGAACAAATCAGAAGATCAAATCTGTAGGAACACGATCCAAGCAACGTTCCATTCCGCTTCAGATTTAACTTCATCGTTCATCCTCTGATCTAGATCTGTAGATCAAACTATTGAAGATCGGGTATTCTCTTGAATCCACCATATGCAATTAATTATTGTAGAAGCATGAATAGGATGGCATGATTTATTTAATTGAATTTGCTCTTGATATCCTAAGAACGGTCCTGCGAATTAAATAACAACTCATGTTCTTGGTCGTAGACTCGAATCCTACAGCTCCCACTTCTCATCTTAAACTAAATGTTTTATTTAGAAACTTCATCGCATTAGAACTGGTAAGGGACCTTGTTGTGTGCTGCAGTGTAACTACAGAACTATGTGCAAGTATACACAATCAACAAGTAATACATTGAAACCTTTCTCGCCTCTCAGATAGTGTTTTAGCTCATCGCTCGACACCTATCCTTTCAGCAGACAAGATCCAAAAAGGTGTTTGATCCTTGTCTTCAAGTGGTTCCGGGAATAATCTTCTTCATTCTGGTTCTATGCGTTTCACATGCTCTAGCATGACTTCTAGCCAAAATGTGACTGATAAGCTTCAGAATTCCAAACCTAGTCAAAAAATTCACAAAAGCTTGCAAAAACTTATTAAAAACCTAAATGGCCAAAATAAGATGCAAATATCATAAAGATCTAAATAAGACCACTAAAAGACTCTAAATGAGGACATTCTTATTCAAAAAAAAATCTAAAACAAGTTACAAGAGAGTAATATATAACTCTTTATGAGAGATATCAGACCTCTAACGCAAGCTACTAAGTAGACGTATACGCTTTGAAACACTTTACTTCCAATGAGTGGTCGTATTTGTGGAGGTCTAATGATTTTAGTTAGAAAAGAACCAAAATTCAGCTTAGTATTTTAATATCTAAAGGTTTCATGCATGTCTCATAAATTATGTCACATCTAAAATTCCATCATAAATTAATATGATCCCGAAATTTATAGACACAATTTAAAACATAAAATAAATCACATAAAGCATGCTCAAAAATTAAATTAATTACAACATGCTTAAACTGTAAATAATTAAAGTAAGTAGGCATGCTTTCCTATTATTTACTAGTGCGCACATAAATCACATCAATACGAGAATAAATAAATAAATAAACAAATAAAATTCTCGTGGCCCTTCAGATGCGATTAAATGGAAAAAAAAATTAAATCTAACTATTTCAAGATTTAATTCTGATACAGATCTTCAAACTGGGCCTCTGTTGGACTTGAAATCTGAATCGGGCTGAAAAATCAGCAATTGGGCTTCAAATTAGGGTTTCAGGCCCAAACAGCAACACAAACCCTAATTTTAAAACGGCGGGCCGCCTCCGGGCTGTTGGGCCCGAGCTGCGGCCTAGGTGAGCTAACCCTAGGGTTTGCAAACCCTAGCCACAACTCAACAACCACCAACACAGCCCAGGTGCGCCACCTTTCCAGCCACCGCCTGCGGTCGACACTAACCATCAGCCACCCCCGTGAAATCATGCCGCACCAGTGACCAATGTCGCGCGTCATCTGACCCTTTGTCTGCTGATTGGAGTCGCGCAAGAAACATCGAAAGTAGCAAGGCTGAGCCATTTCGCACCGCCACGCGCAGCCCTACCTCCGTGCAAAACCACCATCATTATCATACTCTTTGTTCACGGCACTGTTGTCATTCACCACTGCCATTCACAAACCGACCCAGCACCATCCTCCGTCGCAGCCCATGCCTGCGACTGGAAATACGCACCAGTCATCTTCCCCGTCGAATATGGAAGATTGTGCGTAGAAGACAGACTTGAGGCGGAACCTTAGTCGCCGTCAGCCGCCCTTGTTGCATTTTGACCGCATGCGCGTCACTTTGAGGAGGTTCGCCACTCGCAGGCTACTACAACATGTGGAAGATCAAGCGTGGCCCAGCCACGCAGGAAACCTAGGTTTCCTTCACGCCGCCACCACCCATCTACTGCGTCGACTGCGCCACCCACACCGTTCGGCGTGGACTCCGGTTACCACTGGTGCCTTGGATGAACAGTTGATGTCGTGTTCATCATTACGTTCTTTGTGTTCTTTCGGATCTCAGTTTCTCCAATTTTAAAGTTTTGAATAAAATACAAAAAATATGGATCTAAAATTTATTACAATTTTATGCCTATCAAATCTAAACACGGATTTTTTTTCTTGGTGAAAAATAAATCCAAAACGAGAAGGCCATGAGAACAAAAACCATCCACGATAATTTAAATCCATCCACAATAAATATAAACATACATATTTATTCAATCTTAATTTATTTAAAACAGAGCCTAAAATCCAAATCTGGCTCTGATACCAATTGTAGGATTTGAGTCTACAATAGACAACATGAGTTTTCATTTATTTCTTTAGCCGTTTGGATCGTTCTTAGGGTATCAAAAACAAATCAAATTGAATAAATTAGGCGAACCCTATGCATGCTCCTAATATTTAATTGCAGATGATGGATCTACAAAATACTTGAACTCCAGCTTCTGATCTGCAGATCTGGATTGGAGATGGCAACAATGGAATAGATCTGGATGTGGGATTGATCAAAGCTATCGTGTTCCAACAAATCTGATCATCTTCTGATCTGTTGCCTTGCTCCTTGGAAATCTAGTGAGGATACGCTACCGGGTTGAATCAGAAGGCTGGAGAAATCGATCAGTTTTCTCCCTTTTGAACAGTCGTCGCCCTCTCTCTCTTTTCTCTTAATATTCTGTGTTGAATATTAAATTACATGTTGTGTGTAGTGATCTGATAGAGAGAAGGGCTTATATAGTGCTAGGGTTTGCAAATTCTTACCCTAATGGGCTCTGAGCATTTTGTGGGCTAGAACAGGGACCAAATGCAAATAATAATGTGAGTCATCCTTATTAATTAATTCCATGTCCAACCCAGAACATAAATAATTAATAAAATATTATTTTACCTTCACCACATAAAAAATGCTGACTCACCCCTTTATTACCACGTAATTTGGAACGGGTTGCTTTAAACTTGAATGATCCACATATTTAAGGTTTTAGACATTCATTAATTAATTTGGCTTATGGCAATCAACCATAATTAATTAATCTCTTATTTCCTGAGTAGTACCACTCTCTCCTTTTCACTTATGCCTGAATTAAATAATTCAACCTACAGGTATTAGAGTACGTGAAAGACTCGCCACCTCAGCAATTCAAAGTGTGGTCAACTTATGTATGCCCCTTAGCCTTTCATTAGGTTTACGATAATAACAAGTATCCAGAGATCTGGCTCATTCATATATCAATTAGAATTGCACATCTCACTGTAGATCCCTTCAATACATAAAGATGTACCGACAGAGCATGTAGCTAGGACAAGCTCACTTATGAACTGAAGTGCCACAGCCTAAACTGACAGCCTATCCAGGGATTGTCTCAGCCGTGATACTGTTTATATCTCGCTAGGTCAAATGATTCATATGATCCTCTGTGATCTCCTACACACCATATGATCATCCCTATAAGCGAGATAATAGGATATTATAGGTCGTATCGTATGTTTGTTATAGCAGATAGCGACCATGTTGATGTAACACGTTTATAAAGACCAGTGTATTAAACAAACACACTTAATCAAAAATGCTTTTAGTATACAATCCCAACAATTCAAACAACTTTTTAACCGATGACCGTCCAAGGTGGTTGCCTAGGCGATGCTATGAAGGACGAAGGTACACGACATACCCGACAATGATGATGAATATTATATATCGGATGGAGAGTCGGAGGTAGAAGCTCTGTTGGCGTTCATGGCTGCCATCGGGGAAGAGGATGACGCTATAGAAACTGAATCAGGCTTAACCGCGACTGGTGATGTGGTAACCAATACTCTACCATTTTATATTCAGCCTGCATGCATTTTAGAGGAATCTGAACCATTTTGCTCCGATTTAGATATTGTTTCCCTCAATCTTCTTTCCAGATAATTTTCAAAATTGTATGAGCTTAAAACTTCTTTAGCCGGAGAAAATTCCTCGCTGATACTTCAAGTTTCAGTTTTGACCGAGGAGATTGCAAAATCTAGGTTAGCTAGTGAGGAACTGGCAAAACTTAAAGTTGAACACTCCACTATTCTTAAACTGGAGTGCAAAACCTTGGAAAACCTTGAGCCAGAGCCGAGCAAATGCTATTTTACTAAAAGTTCAATAGTCTTAGAAGATGTACTTTGCCACCAAAGAGAACATAATGATAAATCGGGTCTAAATGAAAATATTTTGAGCAAATATCCTTCTTCAACATGGGAGAAAATAAATAGTTTTTGTCAAAGAAAACCCCATAGATCAAATTAGGTTAAAAGGTAAAGGGGTAGCTCATAATGCGCTAGTTCAAACTTGTAAAGTTAAATTGTTGGTTAGCCAACAACCCTAAACTGGCCGATCGAAAAGTGAATAGGAAACCAGTATATAAGGAGAAACTGGGAAAATAGTAACGTCCTAAACTGGGAAGTCACAAACTGAAAGGAAGCCAACAAAGCCTCAGAAACTGGGAGAGCAGTACGTTCTCACTGTGAGGAAACCAGTTTCATCAACCTGTTTGACCAAACAACCAGTTCATGGCAAGAAGCGGTCAAACAATTTGCCTGGTTATTTGAATAACTTGAGCTCTAACTTTCAAACAAGATACGAAAGACAGATTATACCAAGTAAGGGGAACAACTATTTAAGGCCTGAGCTTAAATCATTTTCTTTTCAAAGGGCTGGGAAGGCTATCTAAGGTGACAAATGATCACCTGGATATCATACACAATCAGAACATGTATTCCGAGTTCTAGAAAGGAAATTGTCTTCCAAAAGGACTTTGCACACACTCACAATTTCCCAATCTAATGTCATGCATTACTTAAGAAGAAAGAGAAACACCACAAGAAAAGATTTAGCAAAATCATCAAAGCGGCGTGAGATTAAGTTCTCATCCATGGATTTCTAATGTGGAATAAAACTGATTCCAAACTCTCAGTTTTAAGATTTCTGAAGAAAATTGCAATATGAGGAACTAATCCATTTGATGACGTCATGTATCAAACTGACAGGTAATCTATCAACTTTGAAAGATAAGCTC
This sequence comes from Plectranthus barbatus, assembly GCA_026898455.1. NCBI lineage: Eukaryota > Viridiplantae > Streptophyta > Magnoliopsida > Lamiales > Lamiaceae > Plectranthus > Plectranthus barbatus. The sequence goes on from JAPKLW010005333.1 coordinate 9,746, forward strand.
GCACCTAGTCAACACTACTCAAAGAGCGTGAATTTCTGAAATTGGAATACGAAGAGTCCACTATTCACCAAATTGAATGTTGATCAGATGCAAAGAGATAGTGTAGCAACACCTCTATAGACTCACGTCTCGAGGATTTGAGTAAAGAGTGGGATCAGACACCTTTATGTCAGCCCTAGGCCTATTTCCTGATAACTTTCGACTAGGTCTTAGGGTTTCCTTATCTTAATCGCATCGCTTCCTCAAAAGAATCACTTCAAATTCAAAGCGACAGTTATCATTACCAATGTCTTACATTGGAACAGTCTCGTCAAACATCACCTACCAGAATTTCAGGAAATATGTCTCCCCAATCCTCGTAGACAGAACAACTCTTTCCACCTATTTATTGAAGTGCCTACAAGGAGGACTAGTCATTCACTCTTTTCAATCTCATAGAAAACCCCTTATTTCAAACCTTCATTCTAGATAGATTCAGACATTGTCACCATAACCTTCTCAAATGATAGAACAGTTAGAGTAATTAGAGGAAAATCACTAAACCAATTGGGAATTCAGCATGCTACTCGAAATGAATATATGGGGTATGAACATTTCGATCTTCAACTACGGTGCACCGGACTAAAAGAGTTTCTCTTCACTCTCCCCTCCTGTTTCAGACCAAATCTCGTAGCAGAATTCTGTTTGAACGCAAAGATCTTAGAGGACAAACTCTTGATCACTTCCGCAGTATGTGGAAAGATCATAAAGCTCTCTCCCTATATAATCTCAAGAGAATTCAACGTTCCTTTTGCAGGAACAAAACTGAGAGAGTGCCTTGCAAAAGACATTGATTGTGAAAAAATCCACTGGATGAAGTGGAGATCTATCGACACAGGGGAGTTTCGTTTGGACATACCTATCAAAACTCTCCTTCCCATCTACAGGATGCATCCGAACATCATTAGTCATGCAGTGGTGTGTCGACCAGAGTATTTTTTAGCATTCTACACAGATTCTTGGTGTGCAATGATGGCATTAGTTAATTGTGCCAAAATTAACCGGGGAGAATACTTCATCTCTAAGATAGTGGAAGGAATTCAAGGAACACCTTCCTACTGCACATCATATGGTCTTCAGCTCAGTGCCTTCCTTGAGAGGAAGATTCCTCTGATAACGGCTGGGGAAGAAATAGTTAAAACTGACTTCATTCCCTCGAGATGGATAAGAAGTGCAGAGGATCTCCTTGATGGAGGAAGCACATCAGTCAAGAGAAGAAGGGTTTAGTTTAGATATAGTCATCTTCTACATATCTAAAAAAACTCTACTTATGTAACTTCAATGCTCTACATATATTAATCTCTCTTGACAAAAGCATTTTGATCTACTATTTTTATTTTGCTATGATCTTTTTAATCGAGAAATATCTCTCTCTAATTTAGGGGGAAGATACATAGGGCATGCTGAGTAGTTAAGTTTTTGGTTCTCGAGTATTAGCTTTGTTAGAAAATCTTTGTAAACTCGACAAACTGAGTTATCTACCAGCTTAGTGGTGGTTCTGACAACATCAAATGGGGGAAAATTGTTGGGAATTTAGGATAGAAATTCTCTTATGTTTTATGTTTTGATGTGTCAAACATGTATAGAAACCACCTTAAGAAGTGTCTCTAGATTAGCTTAGTTGTATAAACTTGTAATATCCACTTAGGATATTTATCGAGTTGTAAAAGACAAACAGGGCTTGTGATCGAAGCCATCAGTATGGTCATTCTAAAGATAAGAAGAAACAAAGACTCAAGCGACGAACTAACAAATTGACGACCACGTCAGCTTGAAGCAAATCACTCAGATAAACTGGCTGATTTCACCAGTCGGGATAATCACCAGTTTATCAAATTTAGTTTCTTCTCACGAATAAAAATAAAGACACGCCAGAGGAATCACAAGAGTCAGACTTAAAGTAAATAAACCAGACAAGTTTTGTATTCCTCAGACTGGCAAGTCGTTCTGACATGCAGTAGGATGTCGACATTATGTGTCATAAAATAACAGAGCAGGTGTGGCATAGCAAAAAATACAACATGTCACCAGCCAATCAGAGACCCAACGGATAGTTCATAATCTGGATTGTCTCTAAATAGATCTTTCATCGAACCTTACCATGTTTCGTCTATATATAGACAAAGCAATCTCAGAGAAAGGGTTACGAAGTTACGGTTACAAAAAACTTACGTTTAAGCAAGCTGATCACATCGTAACCATCATCTCGGAATAGAGACTCCCAGAGTTTTTCTTTCCTGTTCGAGGCTTTTTTCAATAGCTTATCGTGTTCCATCTCCAGAAACGAGACTCTCAGCTTGTCAGCTTGAGTTTTTCTTTTGGTGCTCTTTTTCTCCCAGAAAGATCACAGTAGTTGCAGCTATCTCCAAGCTGTGACTATCACGGGCATCTGCCACAAGTTCAAAGAGTTCTGAGAAAAACTTAAAAGGAGGAGGAGGTTGCGTGGTGTGCCACACTCCCGATCTGAGTGTCGAAGGAGAACGAGACCCTAGGCGAATGAGCAAGTGGACTGGTGGACATGGACATTCACTAGCTTGCGATAGATCGTGAGGACATATTATGATCCTAAGGCTATTATATTTCGCGCTACTACCTGAAGAGAGGATGTAGGATAGTTTTTTTAACCTTTATAAATTCTTGCGTTGTTTTACTACTTTATTTTATTCTACAATGATTTAAACTCAACACTTTCTTGTGTTGGAGTATAACCAAACTTGTTAATAATCAGACACATAGACAACAAGCTTTTTACAAAACCAAACTACTTGATAATCACCAGTTTGTGATTTGCAAGAACTCGATCTTAATTTTCCGCTGCACATATTTGTTAAACTCTGCTCTGAGGACCAACAGTAATAATTGAAGTTGTTATCTTAACCGCAAGCAAGGAGATGCCTAAGCAAGGGTAGTGATTGAAGTAAAATCATAGCGTATATTTGTAAAAATAAAATAAAAAATCCAATGGAAAGGAAAATAGCATTATTAATAAAAAATACGAAAAATAGTTTAATTGTTACTTCAGTTAAAAGATAAATTTTCGATTTAGGATCTGAAAGATTTGAAAATTCTTAATTGAGGACTTGAAAGGTTATAAAATTCTCAATCTATTACCTCAATATCAGGTCATGGATTGAGAATTTTAGAATTTAAAATTCCTAGATTTAGAATTTATCTTCCGTATTTAAAATTGGTAATTAAATTCTTTTTCAGGTTCTGAATTAATAATTATTTTTAAAAGAAAAAAAAGCGAAAGCGTAAATCGTTTGTTGTTTTATCTTTGAGAACTTAAAAGGATTGCATTTGCATTACATGTTTCATCTCAAGCCCAAATACTTTATTTAAGACCCAAATCTGGATTATTTTCTGGCCCAATTGGTTGATTAATTTCCATGCACGAAGAAAAAAAAGAACCAAATTTTGAAGCCCAAATGTGTTATGAGTTAGTGCACAATTTTTGTGATCATTTCCCTTTTATTTTATGAGATTCAAAGTTAGTATCATTTTCCTTATTAAAAAAAAATAAAATCATCTCCTGAACCTTCAATTACCTAGAGGCATATCAACCATACCTTTTCTTTATCAAAATACATCAAAGTTCTTGTTTCGATGCATGATGCATCGGTATAAATCAAGAGTGCAAAACTGTACATCTTAATTTTTAAATGAAAACTTGTTTAGTGAAGGAAAATTTATGTTGCTAAGGTATTGAGAGATCTTTGGCTCAAAAGTTTGTATTGACAAAAAATTTCATTGTTACATTCCCAATCTTATCAATAGAAAACTTACTTTGCAAGAAAAAACTTTGGTAGCCAATTTATCACTACATACATTTAGTGATAGAAACTTTCACACTAAAATGTGTGGTTACTGCGTATGCTATGAATTTAAAAGGGAAGTGAAAGCAACCTCATTAAGGTCAATTTAATACATGTGTTGAGCTTTCATGAATACAAATCTTGATGGAAGTAGCTAAACTACCTCCACTACACTCCAACCTATGCTCATCAAATCACACCAAATAATACAAATACAAAAGGCTAAATCAATTTTTAGATTCCACATTTACAATATCATTTTTAAAATTTAATAAATGAGAATGAATTTCACCTCGATTTATTGGCCAATTATGAAATATATCCTATTTTTTATTAGATAATTATATTCTAATGTTGAACAAATTACACATATTTATTCCAATTTTTTCATATTATGGAATTGTGCCATAATATTTACGTTTATTAGTTAAGAATTGACAAGATTAAAAATATGTTGAATAACACATACAAATTATGGTCCAATTAATTAATTTTAATAATGTGTGACTCTCTTTAATCTTAACTAGTATTGCATCCCACGCGATGCATGAGAATTTTAATTATATATATTAAAATAATATTAAATTTGATATTTTATTTGTAGGTAAATAATATTAATTTTTTAAATATTTTAAAGTAAAATTGTATGAAACATATATAGCATAATGTAATATTCTGTATTTTATTTAAGCAAATTAAAGCTTAAATTATTTAATAAAGGATTATTAAATTCTGCGAATATTTTATTTATTCGTTTTCGAGAAACAATTAATTGCCCGTTGAGATTTAGGAATCCAAATTTTGATATCTTTATATCATTGGAATCGTTTTGAGAAAACGAGAGTGACCGTAAAGTTACAATTTTATAAATATTGGACGAGTGTATAGAGAAATCAATTGGAATATTAATAAATGTGATAAAATTCACAACTTGCACTCGGGGAGTCCGATTCTAAAACCGAGCTAGGGAATGCTTGGAAATATTATATGGAAGCATAGGAATCAATCGAAATATTTTTTCGAGGTCCGAATAATTTATAATTAAATTTTGAATTAAATGAAAAACAGAATAATTTTTGTCTCCGAAAATTATGAAATTTTACGGGCAAGACGAGCTCGTCGAGAGCAGCATTTCCATATAATTTACTAAAATTTTTGAACTCGTTAAGATGAGTTATCGGAGGAAATTATACTCAAATTAAAAAGGGGAAAAATTTATTTCTTCTCCATGAAGAAAAGGACGTGTCTGTCGCAGGATCACATGTATGCGTCGTGTTTCATTGGTTGAGAGGACGGTGTGGCTGTGGGAGAGACGTGGCAAGCGGTGGAGATTTGGCTGGAGGGATCAAGATATTTGTGCTACACCATCTTCATTCATCCTCAATCGTCGCCAGAAGCAGAAAGGAAAAGAGAGGGAGTTGAGAAAGGCGTGAGTTGTTTGTTCCAACCAACTGATACTATATCATTTCTTCATAACCATCCTCTTTCATCTTCGTTGATCAGTAGCAGGGAGTGAGAGGAGAGTGAGATCGAGAGTAGCGAAAAAAAAAAAAACAAACAGAAAACAGTGAGAAAAATCCCAGTTCCGCAACCCAACCCCGCCCTGAAACTGTTCGATTTCCAGCCACCACCGGAGAAACCATCACCACCTACTTGTACCTTGTTCTCCCAGATTTCTAAAAAGCTAAAGCACGTCCTGTTTGGCGAAGTAACGAGAAAGTTGTGGGGCTCCGATGATAGGCCGTCGGTTCGAATCCGATTCGGTAAATTAAATTTGAACTCGTAGGAATTTGATTCAATTCGAAGTTTTGACGTTTGTTTTGTGTTCTATTCATCGTAAGGAGTTGATTGGTGTCCGGAAAAACGAGTTTGGACGCCGGAATTTGACGACACCGGAATTTGACTGCACCGGAGAAGGAAGATGCGTCCGGTGAGCGTTCATCCCCAGATTTTTCCTTCAATAGATTGCGTGTTTTTCTTGCATTTTAAGGCATGGATCATGTTCTTAGATGTTTTAGGACCATAGTGGTATGATTTTATGGTGTTGAAAGTGTGTCAAATGTATGAAAACGGAGTTGCAGGTCTTGCCGTCGATGGAGCCGGAGAAGATGAATCATATCGACCTGAAGTAGGTGCATATCGATCTGAAGCAGGTCGATATGATAGTGTCTCTGGGTCGATATAGACAGGCAGGATTGGGAAATTGTATTTTCTTAGCCTGTTTTGATTCGATTTGAGTTTTCTTCGATTCATGAGTTTAATACATGATTATATAAGCATGTTTAGGACCTGATTACATGTTGGTTTGTGAAATTTAAGGTCAAAAGTGATTGATTCAGATTAAAGAAATGTGGAAGCATGTTGATGTTGAAGTTTGGAAATAAGTTGGATTGTGAAGTATGTGATTGAGATTTGTCGAATTAGATTGTCTGTCCTAGTCTATCCATCCTAATTAGTTGCGTACTATGTTTATTGAAGGTGGAAATAAGGAGGGAAGCTCAATTGCTCAATTAACGAGAGACATCTAGTTCGCTGAAGCTTAACATCAGGTGGGAATTATTTCAGTATAAAATAAAATGCTTTCGAGCTTTGCGCTCAGTTTTCAAAGTGTGTGTGAAAATGTTTTGTTTTAACTAATTGCTATGCATAAAATATTTGTGTTGCATATCTGTTCCTCTGATTGATTCCTGTCAACCGAGAGATCGATTAAGAGATGAGAACCAAGCCCTATATGGTGCTTCAGCTAGTCTTATTAATCTGTGATAATGAAGGCTAGCGACCTCAAATATATTGTGAATTCAGGTTGTGCAGTTGACGTACTGAGACCTTGGAGGGATAAGGATCTGTGTGAATTTATTATTTAAATCGATCGTGTCTCAACGTTGTGTGATACTGAGACCTTGTGCACAAATTGGTGACAGTGGATAAAATGGTTCGACCATTCCCAACTGTTCATCGTAACTTGGAAGTGGGCCAACTTCCAGTTACACAACGTTAAAACAGATATGTTAACATTGTAGTTAGCTCGAGCAAATAAAAATGTTTTGGATAACATGGTTACTTTCAATAAAACCCCATGTTAATCTGCGTGAGTTGCATAGCATTTATATTTAAACTGTATTTTCAGGCATATTTCCATTGGGTACATTTTGCACTCAGCCCCTCGTATTATTTCTAAAATACGCAGGTTAAGGAGCAGTGATGGAAGGGGCAAGGGTGTAAAGCCGAAGAAGGATTTGTACAGATTTTGAAGATCCTGTAATACGCATCCTCATATATGTATTACCGTCACGTTACACCCACTGCACGCGCTCTGAATTACTTTCCTTCCCGTTGTTAAATCTTTTGAAGAATAACTGTTTCTGAACTACTTTCAACTTATGTTTATTTAAAATGTGCACTAGTGAATGTGGTTTAAAGTTGATCTTTTAAATACCGTTAATCTTCCGCAGTTTTGATGTAATTATTGTTCAAAAATATTTAACCACGACTGTAACGCGCCTTAAGGTTGGGAAGGCTAATTGGGGGCGTTACATCAATCACATCATTTGTTGGTGCCAAAATAGTCTGGTGCTGCAAATATGAAACATCTATTGATCCAATAACTGTTGTCGGATACGTGCTATTAACAATAGCTCTGATTGGATGTTCGGTGAATTTAATTTTAATATCTTCAGGGATATCAATAACTCCTTCGCCGTCATTTGGTGCTAGTTTGATACCTGTGCAATTTGTAGCGTGTATATATTTTATTATAATTTGTAATTAAATTATATCAATTCTCTATATTATGTGGATATATAATGATAAAATATTAAAACTATGATCGTGCTTAATTCAAACTTTAAGCATATTTGTCAAATGTCCAAATTAAAGCTAAAATTCATGACCTATTGAATATAATTATAATTTAATTTGTTTTTGTACTCTTTGTCTCGTCGGTATACATATAAATATTGTGTTTTATGTCCTATTATTTAATTAATACTATTATTTTATAGTTACATCATAAAAGATATATATTTATTTTTCATATTAAAATATATTATCTTCATGATAAAACTTATAGTGTGTATCTGTATAATACATTATATTTCTTGAGTTTCATATTGATAATATTATAAAGTCAATATAATTGAGCTTGAGGTTTAAGGTTTTAATTGATCTTGAGCTTGAAGTTAAACTATTTAAAGATTCTTAATTCATTCACACAATACATTTTATCATTTCATTGCCATGTTCTATTCATAGACTCGCTTATTTTAACTTTATATCTATTCTTTCTCACTATCTTCCTTACATTTTAGTGTGTGTTTTTTAATTTTATAATCCTTTTCTTATTGATTTCATTCTCAATTTTTAATCTAATTCATTGATGTTCAAAAAACAACAATTCAAATTACATGCAATACATAAAACATTTAATTTCAAAATGTATTTATACGTAAAACATACATATTGAATTACAAAACTAAATAAATTAGTTAATTGAATTTCTTAATATTAAAATAAAAAACAAAAATAGCCCTAACATCTAACCAATTTAAATTGGATATGACATTTATTATAGAATCTTAAAATATAGATGTGCTTCAATAATATTAGTAATTAAACCACATGGAAACATGTTCATCATTGAAGATTTATTGATTTGATTTTAAGTTAAACTATATATATCTTGAATATGTTCATTAATTAATACACTAATTCTGTTAGTTTTGTGATATATTGCATTGAATTTCAGTACTTAAGTAATTTAAAATATTTCAATCACACTTAAGTTTGAATTTAAAAAGATTTAATTTTACTAATTTTTTTTATAGAATTGTTTGTATATTCTCACTTCTTTTTCTCTTCTAAAATTTGTTTATAGCACAATGCATGTCAATTATATATTTATTAAGGTTTATAATTCTGTTATATATTATTAGCTATCCTCTATCCGAGTCCAAGAAAAGATAATAATTTTTCAACATTATGATAAGAATAAAAATGGTGTAGCTTTGCATCATTGCATGTTTGTTTTCCAAGAAAATCTAAGACTTTATATTATTTTCACCGATAGTTTTAATATTTAGGTTTTTTTAATCTATTTTCTCAACCAAACAAATTGTATGCTCACCATCTAATTATAAAAATAACTCACAATAATGGGTGTGGTAAAAAATTGAAGAACTTCCGAAATTGCCAACTAACAAATTTATGAAAATCTATATTAAATCCAGAAGTATATCCACTTTGGGACTTTGTGTCGAATTTATGTTAGAAAATATATTTAAATATTTAGTTTTTAGTAAAAGTATCTTCCATTAGTAACAAAGTTAACTTTATGTTGAGTTAAATGTTAAATGCTTACTTGTTAATAACTTGAGGCTTAATTTTGAGATTTTCTGAAATTACGCCGTTTATCTAAAATTATTGTTTTTATTTTTTGATTTTCATATTTCTTTATTCCTTTTTTTAAATGTTTTTTTTTCTCCGCCCCATTTCATCCCTTTATTTACTCTCTTAATTTCTCGTTATGTCCCCTTTTATTTCCATTCACGAGACTAGGGGTGGCAATTTTCGACACGACACGATAATCCGACACGAACTCGCACGATAATAATGGGTTAGTGTTGAGCCTTAATGGGTTCGTGTCATTATCGTGTCGACCCAATAAGGACACGAAATTTTCGTGTCGTGTTCGTGTTGTGTTCGTGTTATCCAATAATGTATCGTGTTTCGTGTCGTGTTCGTGTTATCCGATAACATATCGTGTTTCGTGTCATATTCGTGTCGTGTCGTGTTCGTGTTACCCACTAAGAAATTAATAAATAATATATTTAATTATTTAATTATTATTATTACTACTATTTTTTCATTTATCAACCTAATTTAACAATTTTCACAGGTCAATATCGTGTACGTGTCGTGTTCGTGTCAATATCGTGTTATCAGATCGGGTTCTTAACAGGTCAATATCGTGTTCGTGTCGTATCCGTGTCGTGTTCGTGTTTGAGGCTTAATGGGTCGTGTCGTGTCCGTGTCGATCATATCCTTAACAGATCGTGTTCGTGTCGGACCTTAATGGGTCGTGTCACTATCGTGTCGACACGATAACGACCCAACACGCACGAATTGCCACCCCTACACGAGACTCCCTCTCTCTCTCATCAATTTTAATTACCTAATATATTTTTGGATTATTTATAGCGAGTGGTTTTGGGGGATTTTTTTTTTTTTTGGTAATGGATCTTGCTTATATATATAAAGATGTAGATTATATTGTGATATTACACATGAGAATCTCTAATTTGCCCTCACGTGACCCAAGCACCCTATATTCATTATTTTAAAACATGTTATTAATCAAATAAAAAATATTATTTTAAAACCATTGTAAATCAAGCAAATTAACAGTCTCTATTGCCATATCGCCTCTCTTACATTTATCGTTTAATGTAATTTTTGACCTTTTAATTATTGTTACACAGGGGCGGACTTATGTATAAGGTTGGGGTACACTTGTACCCCAAATTTGTATTTTTTTATTATTAAATATATATATTTAGTATTATTTATAGATTTTTTATTATTTATTTATATATAATGTATCATGTATCCCCAATTTAATTTTATTTATATATTGTATCCCCAATTGTAATTTTCTGGATCCGCCCCTGTTGTTACAGAATTAATCTCTGTAATAATTATATGCAAGACTATATATATATATATATATATGGAGCAGATCCAGTGAAAAAACTCTTAACGTGAGAAAGTGAGAAAGATGCTTGATTGCATTCACGACATTGCTTGATTGCACTCAGGTCGTTGCTTGATTACAATGTTGCTTGATTGTGCTTTAGTTGTTGTTTGATTATTTTGTTGCTTGATTTTGTTTTAATTGTTGTATGATTAAATATCAATCATTGATTTTTTTCAGATCATGTAAAAAAAAAATCTTCCTGTGAGAAAAAAAGAATGAATCATGTTCATTAGATCTAAAAAAATTAATGGTTGATATTCAAACAAGCAACAACTAAAACACAATCAAATAACAAAATAATGAAGCACAACTAAAACACAATCAAGCAACGTCATGAACATGAATACAAATGAAATATAAAAATAGTCCCAATTTCTAATTCATAAGAAATTTATTAAATTGAATAATATTAAAACTTTTTGATCTAATTTGAGAAAATTGCTCAGTGCACTATTATAAACTACGAAAATCTAATCGGTTTAGAATATTTCACGATCAAATTCTGAAAATATTTTGAGTTAAATTAAACTTTAAATTTATATTTTTTAGTCGAGCTCAAATTTAAACATATAATTATTTATTTCAAATCAACTAATTTAAAATACTATTTAACAAATAATTTATAGTATTTCTTGGCATCTCATCTCTTTTATATATTTATATAATTCATATGCATAAGATTAATGTATAATTATTAAAAAAAACAAAAAATATATATAGGGAGTCCATCTCATACTAAAAGTTAGTTTGTACTAAATAGGAATTAATCTATACTATTCATCTCAAAAAATCAATGGTTGAGATTAAAACATTTTTTCAGATTTTATATATTTTTGCTTTATAAATCATGTTTAATCGAATTAAGTATGATTTATAAAGCAATTAAGCACGAACAAAAATTATGCTTAATTTTTTAAACTCTGATGATTTAATCTCAACCATTGATGTTGTCAATTCAATGATTGAGATTCATTCCTATTTAACAAAAACTTTAATTTTAACACTTGATTATAATTCTCTCTCTATATATATATAATTAATAATTGGTAATAATAATTACGTAACAAACAAATCTATAACAATATTAATAATCATTTATAATTAATAATAATTTATAATTAGTAATACAAAT